>VYXF01007126.1:100488-113659 GCA_013397295.1 Polioptila caerulea
GCCAGTGGTTTGAGAACTGGTTAGGCTGTGCTGCTCCTCCCCTGCTGTAGATTTGGGATTTGCACATGTGGTACTCCTGGCTAGGTGAGATCTGCCTGTGCTGGGTGGACTATTCACACCCAAGGGAGTTCCCAATGCACCCCTGCCCAAGCCCCAGTGGAATTTTCCTGGATATCAGGAAAAGGGTCTTCACCTAGAGGATGGTTGGGCACTGAACAGGCTCTCCAGGGAGTGGTCATGATCCCAAGGCTGCCAGAGCTTAAGGAGTGTTTGGAAAATCAGGCACGGGGTGGGAATATTGTCCTCTTCGGGGCTAGGAGTGGAACTTGATGTCGTCATTTGTCCCTCCCTCCCATCCCTCAGGATGTTTTATAATTGTAGAAACAGGGACCAAGCCCAGGGTGGCATTGGAAGGGTTGTGTTGAATAGTATCCCTTGCCAACCATCATTCTGGGTCCTCCCTGGCTCCGTTTGGGGTAAAATCCCAAATCCTCAGTGCTTCTGCCAGGGCTGTTGCTGAGTTAGGCTGTACATGGTTGAGAGGGGTTGGCAGTCCTGAGTTCATGTCTTCTGGACTCTGGAGCTTTGTGAATGCTTTGGTATTGTGCTGCTGCCAGCCAGGAAGCGAAGTTACAAACCACAGCAGACAGTGGGTGTTTTGGCCTCTTGGTGCCATCTCCTGTTGTTCTTCTGGAGCAAGCCTGACATAATGGCAGAGAAATACCCTTTCTGCCCCAGCAATGGGCTGTGGCACCTCTCCCACAGCCTTTTTGGCTGGGAACAACAATGCAATGTGGGCAAGAACCAGCTTATCCTGCTGCCACAGGCCTCTGCCTGCCTTGCTCAGGCTGGCATCCAGGACTCTGCCAGCTTGTCCCAGGAGGCCTCAGCCATGTGCTGAAGGTTGCTGCCAGGTCATGGTGACACAGCTGGAAAATAAGTATCCTGCAGGCAGCAGAGGGCTGGGGTCTTCATCGTGGCTACAGCCTCAGGTAGAGGGTGGAGAAGCAGCACTGGGCAGAGGCTTCTGGTACCTGTGGGGTGAAACAGTGAGCCCTCCCAGAGTGGAGGTGGTTGTAGCCTCCTGGCAGCCTTGGGACCATTGCTGCAGATGGGTTGGGGTTGTGCTGACACAGGGGAGGGACCATCCTGCATTGTCAGATGCTCTTCAGGCTCTGCCATGCAGAGTGTGGACTTGGCTTCCTCTAGAAATCCCTTCTGTGGATATCTGACACTTACCCCAGTGTAGGATCACTGTCCCCAGCCTGGCCATGCTGCTCCCGGAGCTGCTGCCTCCCCTTCTCCTCTTGTTCCCAGTGCTGCTGCCACCCCTGCCCTGTGCTGTGTCAGCACATGCCTGGGAGTGTGGGGCAGATTCTGTTTAGCTTGAAGCTCTCCAAGGCAGTCCTGTGGTGGTCCTGGGCTGGTGTGTGCTGACAGCTCCTGCATGCACTGGTTGAAGGTCTATTCTGCCAAGTGCTTTGCTTTATTCCTACCTGTGGGATTTTAAGCACCACCCATAGTTCCAAAATGGACTTCATGTAACCATGAGTTTTCTCCTTGGATGTACTAATTCTACGACAGCTTCTCCCTGATCCCCCATCCCCTTTTCCAGACCCATTTGCTGCTGAGCAAACATGCTGTGCTGCTGGCACCCTCTGGGTAACCTCCAGGGCCAAAGGGATTATTTCTGACAGCAGGACCTTTGTGCTGCTCCTGAGCTGGTTTACTCAGCCTGATCCAAAACTTCCTGAAAGCCCCATCTGCTATGTCAGCTGGATTACCCTTCCCAGCCATACAGCAAGTCCTTACAACCTGGTTTAGACAAGTGTGAGCTTCCAGGCTCTGAGCTCAACCTTGAGGTTTTTCCTGTCTGGATACAGCCTGCCAGGAGAGTCTGGACAGTGCCTGGAGATGGGATGTGCTCTGGGAGACTTGTGGGTTTGCAGAAGGGATGGTCAAGTATAAGATGAGTGCAGTGGCACTTGGTGGGACAGGGAATGGCTTTGCTGGACAAGATTAATATTGCAAAGTGAGCAGCTGATATCCAGGATGAAGTTATTTCTTCAGCTGGGAGGAGCTTCTTTTATTTTGCTTGATGCAGGAGAACAAAGTGAGCACTGTAGCACTGCTTTGAATGCACCCCTAGAGGATGAAGAAACAGCTGGTGCAGTCATGCAGCAGAAATTCTGCTGAGAAGGGTGTGTTCATCCTCAGGAACCTAAAACACTCTAACTCCAAGGGCACTGTTTGCATTTGAGCTGTGTGCCTCCACTCCAGCCACTTGTCCCCTGTACCTTGGATGTTGTGCCCAAGGTGTGCCTTGGGCTCAGAGCTGTCCCCTGCTCACAGGACCCATGTCTCTGTGTGCCCTCATGTCACAGCAGTATTCAGCTGAAGCTGTCTCCTATGCCATGCCGCCTGGTCCAAAGGGAGCTTCCACACTTAGCAAGGGCTTTGGCTGACAAATCCCATTTCCAAGTGTATGATCTCTCCTCCTTCCTTTCCCCCACCCTCTGTACTCAGGGACAGACAGCTGCCTGCCTTATCCTCAGGCAAGTAAAATCAGGGAGCAGAGTCTGCTAGATATGGTGCCTGCTGCATTCTATGAGCTCCAGCTGGTCCTGCCCTGGCTCACACCCAGCTTTGTGGCACTTTGAGCAATGTAGGGCTGTTCCTGGCTCCAGGGGCCAGAGGGAATGGCTTGTTTCCAGTTGTTTATGCTTCCAGCAGCCCCTAATACCTGTCACAAGGTTTCCTTATGGGACAACATGTCCTGGGACAATGCCATGTGCCTCTCTGCTCTCTTGTCTAGGCCTGCTGACTACAGATAGGTGGCTTTGTTGCTTTCCTTGCACCGAGCTTCTTCCCCATTGGGCACGGCAAGTTTGGGGGCAGGGATGCCAAGGCAGAGACCTCCTGGAGGAGATGGCTTTGCTGCCACCCAGGGCTGCTCTCCAGGGGCTGGCCCTGTTCCAGGTCAGACCCTGGGTCTGCATCTGGGTTTAGGGTGTCAGCAAGAAGGCTTAGCTGCTCAAGCTCGGGAAGGATCTCGTGACTTGACCACCATCCCCCAGGCTGTCAGAGGCCTGTTATCTCCATAGCAGAGAGTTTGGGCTTAAAATGATGTCCGAGGTCAGCTGGAGTTGAAAACGAGACATTGTTTGTGAGTTGCTGGCTGAAGTCATGGTACAGAGGCACATGGGGCAGCAGAGCACCCTGGGCTTGAAGTGCCCAGGGTCTGCAGAAGCTCTGTGCTCCATGCTCTGGCTGCTGGTGCCATCAAGGTGAGGAAGCAGTGGGTTGAGGCTTGGTGTCACCACAGCAAGGACCATGAGCAGGTTGGAGATGAAGCATGCCAGCCCCACCAGACTAACCTTGTCCTTGCCATGGGGTGGGCTTTTGGAGAGCAGCTCTGAACCCTGGGACATCCTCGCTGTGCTGCCTCAGGGTTCCTAGGTCTTCCCTGCGTGGATGGTGAACCCCTGTTGCCTTCCACAGGTTGGTTTCGGGCATCTGAACTGCCAGTTGGATCCCATTGGCGATGGGATGGGAAGGGAACAGCAGGGTCCAGCACCAGGATGGCAGCATAGGAGCCTCAGAGCTGCCCTGTCTGTTCGTGTAGGGTTGCAGGGGGTTGCTGACCTGGCCCTTATCTTTCCTGTTTCTCTTCTTAGCTCCCGCACCTCTGCAGCCGAGAAGGAGATGGGAGGTGAGTGACAGGACATAGCCTGGAGGTCCGGGCACTGCAGGCCTGGTGTTGTGTGGGAAGGACCGAGGTACTACAGCCTCAAAAAATGAGCTGGATGAAGAATGTGGTTCCTGGCCCAGTCTTGCCCCTCAGCAAAAACTCAGCCTCTGCTCCGGCACAGAGCAAGCAGGGCCCAAGTCAGCACTGGGGGCTCTTCTGAGGTCCAAGCCAGAGCCTCTCTCCCCTTCACCCACACTGGAAGCTCCTGGGGAGGCTCTAGGGACTTGGTTGGGCATGGTCCATCTCCACCCTCTTCCACCCCAGGAGCAGAAAAAAGGGAGAAGCAATACCAAGCCCATCAGGGATTTGGAGATCACCATGATGGAGTCACTGGTGTCCACACGTATTTCTATGCTGATGAGGCCAAGTGTGACCAACACATGGAGACTTTCCTCCGCTGTATTGATGCCTCAAGTAAGTGCTCCATGTGTCCTGGACACCCCCACTGTGCTGGGGACTGCAAGGATCTCCAGTCCCACCACCATCATATCTCTCCTGCCCAAGGGCTGACAGTCAGGTTGACTCCGTCCTTGTGGTTAAATCCAGGTGGCAGCTCAGAGGACGGCTTCTCTGCCATCAAGCTGACAGCACTGGCCAGACCTCAGTTCCTGGTGAGTGCCAGAGCTGTGACAGAGTGTGGTGGGGCCACAGATGAAGCGTCTGCTGGGGCAGGTGCCAGCTGGCATCTCTAGTAATGGCAATGAGGAGTGGGCACCAACAGCCTGTCCCCTGGGAGCCCAAGACCCCTGAAGACCCTGCCTCAACTTTGGGGAGATAAATAGAGCTTGGAACTTTAAAGGTCCCAGACATGAAGGGGGATATGTGGGGTCTGTACTGCTTGGATTTGCCAAGGTGCCCTGCTCTGGGGTCAGCATATGCCTTGGGCTGGGTGTGATCTTGCAAAGCCCTGGCAGGACAGGAGACTCCAGCCTGGGTGTCTCACCGGGAGCCCTGTCCCCACAGGTGAAGTTCTCAGAGGTGCTGGTGAAGTGGCAGAGGTTCTTCTACCAAATGGCCGCAGAGCAGGGCCAGGCCGGGTGGGCAGTGCTGGACACAAAGCTGGAGGTAGAGAAGCTGCAGGTGAGGCAGGTGATGCCTGTGGGAGGAGACTGTGCTGCAGGGATGCACTGCTGGAGGTGGCCATTGACACAGATGTGCTCGAGCAGCCCTGAGCTGTGACACCTCAAGCAGACAGAGCTCTGTAGCCCCTGACACATCTTTTGGTGGTAGGAGGCACTGGCCAACCTCGGCATTGCGAGCAAGGCAGAGAGCCAGCAGTGGTTCACAGGCGAGAACCTGGGCACAAACGGGTAAGCTACCTGGGAGCTGGGGGTGCTGCTGGACAGGGACACTGGGGGACTTTGTCCCTGTCCCTGGTGCAGCAGCAAGGAGAGGTCTCCAAAGGCCAGCTCTGGCTCAGCACTGCAATGGAACATAGGGGGTGTTTGGGTGGAGGTGACAAGACAGGACAGGATGGCACATGTTGTGTGTCCCTCCTGCTGGTGGGGATTGGGAGCTGAGAGAGAGCCCCCTGCCTTTGCAAGACACCAGCAAGGACCTGGCTCTCTGCTCCCAGCACTATGGACCTGCTGGACTGGCACAGCCTGTTTGACAGCCGCACCAAGCTCTCCAGGCCTCTGCTCATCCCCAACAGGAAGGTGAGTACCGACGTTTGCTACCCCCATAGTGGTCCCACAGAGTGTTTGTGGGAGCAGGGCAAGGGTCTCATGCTCTTTCCAGTCGGTGCTAGTGGCTGCAAAGCTCAGCCATGCTGTGACCACAGTGTGCAACCACCAGGCTGGCAGGGTGGGCACCCTTTCATGCCATGCTGGCTGGTGGAGGCTGGGGGACTGGGGTCAGGCAGCAGTCCTGGGAATGGGTTCCCTCCACGGGTGTTTGTGTCCCCCATGGGCAGAGCTGGGTGTAGGCAGGGTGCCACAAAGCTGTTCCTGTTTCAGACTGGGCAACTGGAGCCTCTCCTGTCACACTTCAGCAAGGAGGACGAGCTGCAGATGAAGAGGGTGCTGCAACGCATGGATGTCCTTGCAAAAGTGAGGGGGCCCTGGGGCTGGGGTAGCCACAGAGGGGGTCACATGGAGCAGGCAGCCCTAAAAACCCAACCTGTGTGTCATTCATCCTCCCAGAGAGCCGTGGAGAAGGGTGTAAGGCTGATGGTAGACGCAGAGCAGAGCTACTTCCAGCCAGCCATCAGCCGCCTCACTGTGGAGACGCAGCGCTGCTTCAACAGGAGCCAGCCCATCATCTACAACACTTACCAGTGCTACCTGAAGGTGAGCCCGGCATGTCCCAGTGCACTGGTGCGGGTGGATGGAGAGCTCATCTCCTAAAGCCATGGCAGTGCAATGGCACAGCTGCTGAGGCTGTCAGGGGTGGCACTGGAGTAATGACCTTGTGCTGTCTCTTCTGCTTGGTCACAGGAGGCTTACAACAATGTGACAGGGGACGTGGAGCTGTCACGCCGGGAGGGCTGGCACTTTGGCACCAAGCTGGTGCGTGGCGCCTACATGGAGCAGGAGAGGGAGAGGGCAGCTCAGATGGGCTACGAGGATCCCATCAACCCAACCTATGAGAAGACCAATGAGATGTACCACAGGTAGGAGACAGCACCAGCCACACTGCTGCCTGTTGTCCCAGTGGGAGGAGGTCTCATCAGAGGCCCGTCTTGCCTTACAGGTGCCTGGACTATGTACTGGCAGAGATAAAGCATAGCCGGAAAGCCAGCGTGATGGTGGCATCCCACAATGAGGACACAGTGAAATTCACCCTGCGCAGGTGGGTGCTGGGCAAGCACTGTGGTGAGGCAGGGACAAGGGGCTTGAGGAATGGTGGAGGCCCAGCAGAGATGCAGGGAGATGAGCTGTGATTTGTCAGGTCTCACCTGGGAGGATCTTGGCTCCCAACTGGTGCTCAGGGTTTTAGATGGGGCTTGGGGCTGAGGTACAGCATGGTGGCCCCAGTGGCTGCAGAATTGGTCTCATCACCAACCCAGAGGCTGTTGTAAATCCCTCAAGCTCTACATCCAAACATCCATCAGGGATGTGGTCAGTGCCATGCTGTCCTATTTAGAGATGATCTCCAGTCGTCTGGTGGGACACACTGCTGTGGTGAGCTGTGCTGTGTCTGCTCTCCCCCTGTGCTGAGGCTTGTTTTGCAGGATGATGGAGCTGGGGATCCATCCCTCAGACAAGAAGGTGTGCTTCGGGCAGCTGCTGGGCATGTGTGACCAGATCACCTTCCCCCTGGGTGAGTGATGGGAGTGGGGGGAGTCAGCAGAGTTGCTCCAGGGAAGGGAGGGAGGAAGGGAGGGAGGAAGGGAGGAAGGAGATGAGGAGGATATCTCTCTCCTGGAGTTCCATGAGACTGTAGTGGTTGGGCAGGGACATTCCCATTTTGGAATCTGAGCAGAGATTGGGGTATCCCAGGGTGGGGCAGAGACTGGTCCTGGCATACAAAAAACCTTCTCCTGTACCTCTTCAGCCTGGGGGTGTCCCTTGGCTCCATGGGAGGTGCGCACTAAGTCCTGGGCTCTCTGCTAACAGGATGGCACCAGCCTCTTGTGTGACCTTGTCCACCAGCCCAGGCAGCAAAGCAGCACTGCCAGGGGCCTGGACAGAAGGACACACAAGGGTCCGGGTACCCAGCCCACGTCAGGGACTGATCCCCCTGCCCACACCAGTGTCCAGAACAGAGTCCCAAGGCCAGCAGAGCAGCAGGAGACTAACTGGGCAGTTGTCCAGCGCAGATGCTGCTCTGTCCTGGAGTTCTCTTGGAAGCGGGGCTTGGCCACCCGTCTGCAGCCTCCTCCGGTCATGCTGGAAAAATGTGTTAACTTGATGTTTCTGGTTGAACGCTCCTTGAGCTGGCCCAGCCCCGGCTGCCGACATTCCCAGGGCTCCTGGTGACCTCAGCCCGCTCCCTCTGGCGCTTTCCCAAGCTCCCGGTGCTGAGCCGGGAGAGATGCACCGCTGCTCCCCCCACCAGACTCCGACACTGCGGGATCCCCCTCCCAGTGCCTAGCTCCATCGGCACAGCCTCAGGGCATGGGAGAGCGGGCAGGGAAGGGCGGGTGGCTTTTTTTCTTCTCCCCTTCTTTATTTGCCCCTGTTTTTTATCTTCACCCTGTTTTTTCTACCCCTCTGTTTTTTCTTCACCCCTTTTATCCTCACCCCTTTTTCTTTGCCCTTTTCCCCCTTTCTTCTCCCTCTTCCTGTCCCTTCCTCCCCTTTCCTCCGTCTTTTCCCCCTTACTCCCTTTTTCCCCTTTTCATATATTTTCCTTCTATTTTCCCTTTACACGTTTCTCTCATTTTTTTCCTCCTTATTTTACTTTCTTTTTCCTTTTTACACATTTTTTTCTCTCTCAGCACTTCCCTGACCCACAGCCTCTCTCCCTGCAGGCCAGGCTGGCTTCCCTGTGTACAAGTACGTGCCCTATGGGCCAGTGAACGAGGTGCTGCCTTACCTGTCCCGCCGGGCCCAGGAGAACAGGGGCTTCATGCAGCGGGCAAACCGTGAGCGGGACCTGCTCTGGAAAGAGGTCAAGAGGCGTCTCCTCACAGGAAACCTCTTCAGCCACTGACCCCAGCCTCAGCCCTGGGGGTCCTGTACCTTCATCCTGAGCCACAGTCACCATTCCCCATCCCAGTTCTCCTGCAGCTCCCCCAGGCCCCTTTGCCCTGGGAGAGAAGTGTCCTTGTTGCTGTTGAACTACTCACACCTTCCAGTGGCCTCTGGGATCACCCCAGCTGGCACTGCACTTGGGATGTCCTTCTGCCATCTCCTCTCGAGCTGTCCCAGGGGAGATGCTGGGGCTCTCCTGCCAGCCTGCCCTGTGCCTTGATGAACGCGGTCCCGGCGTTTTTTCCCTGGCAGGATTGCACAGAGTGATTTATCCACGTGCCTTGTGCCCATGGGCTCAGGTCCAGGTGGGCTGGGTGACTTGGGGACAAGGTGACCTCAGCCAGAAGCTCCTCCAGCCTCTGCCAGGGTTGGAGCTTTGCGTCCACCAGACCTTTGAAGGGGTGGGATCAGCCCCTGTTGCCTGTGCCAGACAGCTACCTGCCTGCTCAATGGCTTTGCACTGACCAGAGCTGGGCAGGTCCAGGCTCTCCCCCATCCCACTGGGATAAGCTGCCTGGGGTTGTCCATCCTCAGGCACATGTCCAATGGAGCAGGAAGGATGAGGGGAGTGGGCTGGCCCCATCCCTGTACCATTCCTGCCCTGCCCACAGTCCCTGGTTCTAATGATGGACCAGGGTCAGTGGGAGCACCAGGAGCTGGACCACAGCTCGTCTCTGCTGTACACTGGATTTATAGAGAATGAAAATGATTAAATCACAACTATTCCTGCTACACTCTCTCTCTCTCTCTCTCTGTTATTAGGCAGTCACATGTCCCCAGCCACTGCTGTGGTCTCAAAGGGGGGTTAGTGCAGCATGCTTTGGCCTGAGCTGGAGCCTGGAAAGGAGTGAGGCCAGACTTCCTGGGACAGGGACTGGAGAAGCTGTGGAGCTTCCTGTGATGGGTTTGGGGGGAGCTGAGAGCCCTGGGGCATCCCCCTACCTGCAGCGGAGGAGGTGGCAGCATGGGAGAGCCTCTCCCCACCCTCAGATCTGCTTTTGGCAGACATGTACCCTTCAGGCTTTCACACCTCAAACTAGGGACACTTTTTCCTGAGCTCTGCAGGACCACAGGTATCTCTGGGATTCCCTGCCTGGAGTTGTGGCAGTGTCTCCTTTTTTTCCTGGGTCAGTCTCTCTGCTTGGTGAGCCACCCACAGCAAAGGGGTGATGTTTTGGCTTTCCAGAGCTGATCATATCCTGCCTTTTCTCTAGCTGAGACTTCTGCCTTAAAAAAAAAAAAACCTGGAAGGAAGCAGAGAGCCTTGCCTGGAGCATGGGAACAGAACAGAACTGGTGCAGGCAGCAGCTGGGGTCCTGGAATTCAAGGGAAGATGGGAGATGTTCTAGGCCCTGGACTGCCTTCTAAGCCCATGCAGGATGCTGTGACAGTGGCATAGAGTACCCTGGTGCCCCAGGGGCTGAGCTCTGCTGCTGCACCCAGGCCTGGCTGATGCAGGAGCAGCTGTTACCCACAGTGAGCTTCTGTAAAGATCCCCCCAGACATCTGTGTAGTAGGGCAGGAGAAGCCTCTCTTGACCCTCTTTTTTGCAGATAATCCCCTCCCTAGCCCTCTTCCTAGGACAGGACAGCTCCGCAGCCTGGGTCAGTGGTGGTGTGTGTGCCTGTTTGCAGGTGCTGTCCCCAAGGCACAGGATGCCCTTGAAACCTCCAAATCCCTGGTTCCCAACAACCTTTCATAGAATGTCCCCAGCTGGAAGGGACCCACAAGGATCATCCATACCAGCTCCCAGCCCTGCACAGACACCCTAACAATCCCTGGGCATCCCTGGGAAGGGTGTCCAAACACCCCTGGAGCTGTGGAAGCCTCAGGGCCTTGCCCACTCCCACTCCCACTGCAGTGCCCAAACCACCCTGAAGAGCTTCTCCCTGATATCCCACCTAACTGTCCCCTGGCACAGCTGTATCCATGCTCAGACAGAAAATAGCAACTGCCGCTTTTATCTCTGGATGCACTGACCCAACCAACCCTCCCATAACCCAGGCATTCCCCACCCTGCTCAGTTTCAGCTTTTGCTGCTGTTTTCTGCTTGTCCTGAAGAAGAGGCATGGAAAGGTGGTGTGTGCGTGTAGGACCCTGTGCTGCAACCTTGCTGCTTGCAAGGCTGCTGCTGCAGCAGGGGGAAGCTGGAAGGGGGAAGAGACATATCCTTGCAGAAACCATCCCAACAGCCTGGGCACAATGAGGATGGTGACAAGTACATCATATTCTGGTCCCCCTATGCCCCGCTGTGCGATTCTTCCCACTGAAGCAACCATAGGGATTTTTGAGCCATTGACAAAACAGCATCTTTCTACTTCACTTTGTGTTTGGAAATACTACAGTGCTGGAGTTTCTTTCTTCTGTGATGTTTTCCAAAACACAGAAAGACAGGAGACGGGCACCTGGCAGGGTCTGAAATGGGAACTGCAAATAATGGTGTGATGGAAAGCATAGGCCAAGCTCTGCATGCCAACAGCCTGGCTGGGAGAGGAGGGAGGGGTGGGTGCTACCTGTGGGCTATGTAGTACCCCAGACCCTGGAAGCACCAGCCAGCCTAGAGCACTGTGAATCCTCCCTTCACCTCTTCCCCATGGCATCTTCGGCTTCTCCAGCCTCTTATGGCAGCTGGCAGCATCCTCTGAGAGAACACCTTATCTCTCTGGCTACAGCCCAGTCCCTGCCCTGCTCTGGGTAACATGGGTTACCCGAGATGCACTGTGTGCTGGCCAAGAGAAAGAGAGTTAAGTTTATGGAAGCCATAAAAAAAACCATACAAAAGCTGACACATTTTCACAAAAAGCACCAGCACAGTGAAGGTAAGGCAGTGCGATCCTGTCCTGGCTCATTGGGGCTGGGATAGTGGAACACAAGGGCTGCTCAGCACAATGCAGGGAGATGAAGAGAGCAGGATAGAAAGGGAATTGGTAGCTGTGGAAACAGCCTGAGTGAAGCTACAGCTCGAGGTGGACACAGCTGCCAGGGGAGGCACCACCACCAAACAAATTTCTGCCTAACTTTGGAGCTGACCCTCCCCATGCCACTTTCCCCAGCAGAAAGGGATGCCAAGCTCAGCATGAGACTGAGTCATCCCAAGGAAACAATTTGTGCCTCTATGGTCTTCACATTCTTGCACCTGTGAGCAAGATGGGGCAGGGGGGACAGGGACGTGGAGACAGGGGGAGATGGGCAAAGGATGCTACTTCCTGGTGCTACTGCCAAACATATGGAATGGGCCAGGGAAAAAGGGAGGGGGGAGAGGGAGTGCTACCCAATGGTCACATTCCCACTGATAAGACCACCAGAGACTTTCCATTGTGAGTCACCTGTCTGAGCAAGAGAGAAGCCTTCATGTGCATCAGTACTGCCAATACTGAAGATGGAGAGAATCCATCAAATGCCTTTACCCTCTGCTTGGTGCAAGGATCCCAAGGTGCTCAGAACTCCCTGATCATCTCCAGAAGGATGCTGTCCAACTCATGCCTACAGGGATGGAGGCTCCACATCCACAGGAGATCCCTGGAGGTGTGTGGTGCTCAGAGGCAGCTCTTTGGGAGATGCACTGTCTGTACTCCTTCCCCAGCTCTGTGCAAGAAATCAGCAATCCTTGGGAGACACATGCAGTTGTTCAGCTGCATTTGCACTGCCTTAAGGGATATGGCCAGTGTCCCCATCCACACTTCCCTCATACTGTTATCAGGTGTCCTGGGAGTTCAGAGGAGCTTGAGGCATCTCTTGCAGGGACCATTAAGCTGCAAACCAGCCGGCACAGGATGGTGGCCCAGGAAGCCCTGGCCCATTAAGTGCTGTTGCACTGTCAGGCTGAGGAGGTTTATTGACAGGGCTGTCCCACTGTGCTTGAGGTGTGGGACTCCTGCAGGTGCCCAGGGTCTCCCCCTGACTCCCAGCTGCGACCTTATAGTGGGTTAACCAGTGGCTGCTCTGAAGCCTTTCTGTCCCTGTACAGGATCCTTGGCTCTGCTGCTGCAGGCTCCACTTGGCTCCCACAGGTCCTGCATGGCTCCTAGCAGACTGGTGCAGGCTGCCAGACACATAGACATGCATCAGATCACTGGCATCTGGCACCTCTTGGACCTGCAGGACAGCTGGACACTGGGGCTGTCATACATGTGAGGCTACCAGACCTTTTGGGAAGCCAGATCCTGGGGCTGTCGAGCATCTGAAGCTGCTGGGTCCCTGGGTTAGGTGGATACTGGGACTTTTGGGCTCCTGAGGGCCGCCAGACTGCCAGCACAGACTGACCTGGTCTTTGGGCACCCAGGACTGTGGGAACCCCGGAGCTACTGGAACCGCAGGTCAGATCCCAAGGCTGTTGTGCATCTGGGGCTGCCGGATCCCAGATACAGCCAGAGCCTGGGACCGCCAGAGCCCTGGGACAGTGAAGAACAGAGTTCTTGGACACACATGGCTGTCGAACCCCTGGAGCTGCTGGACCTTGGGACAGCCAGACCCCAGGAACTACCAGATTGCCGGGGACTACCGGAGACCCCCGGGGCTATGGAACTTCCAAACCACCGTGACAGCCGATCCCCGGTGCTACCGATTCGCGGGCCATCCACACCCCGAAACACGGGACTCCCAGGACTCCCGGGAGCTGCTGGACCCCCGGGCTGCGCTGGAAGCCAGGACTCTGCATCCTCCTATTCCCCCTCGGGGATCCTCCCCGATTTCGGCGGCGCTGCCCACCCGGTGGAGCCTCTCGGGGCCGTCGGGGCGGCGCTGCCCGCGGCCGGGGCGGCGGCGGCAGCGGCTCCCGAAG
>VYXF01007126.1:113871-143446 GCA_013397295.1 Polioptila caerulea
GAGCCGCGGAGGCGCCCAGGAGCTGAGCCCCCGCGGCAGGAATGTCTGCAGGGCCGGCGGGTAGGAGCGGGGGCGGGCAGGTGTGCGAGGCGGGACGGGACCCCCAGCGCCGGGCCGAGGCCGGGGCCACGGGACGGGACGGGACGGGACGGGCTCGCCGGTCCATCCCCCATCCCGGACAGCCGTGGCGCTGGGCGCCTTCCAAGACAAAGTCCGTCCTGTGCGCGAGTGAGGTGGGGGGAGCCGGCGGCGAGGAGAGCGTGAGGAGCTGAGCCCGAGCAGTGCCAGGGACGTGGAGGCTGGTCCTGATCCCTGGGGGGCTGTGGGGAACCGGTCCTAGATGCCTCCGGAGCCAGTCCTGGATTCCCAGGACCTGTTCTGCTGTAGGGAACTGAGTTTGGGTGTCTCTGGGGATGGAGTCGTGAGAGAGACAGAAGGCAATCCCTGGGGCCGATCCTTCGTGTCTCCGGGGATCGAGTTGCACTGCTGACGCCGGGCTGGTGGGATACAGGATGCTCTGGGTATCATGTTGAAGCTGCCCCAGGCTGATGGGGCTTGTGGAGTTGGCAGCCCCAAGACCCTTTTGTTTGGCTTCAGAAAGTGGGTGCTGGTACTGTCTAGCTGTCCCAGGGGTCATACCCTGCTTTCCTGGCTGGGGGCAGGGTCTCAGGAGGTGGCACTGACTTGTCCCCGCCCCCACTGCTCTCCGTGTCCCACAGGTCCCTTTGCAGAGCATCACCTCAGCCGACCTGCTCTGCAGTGCTCAGGCTCGGTCTGCCCAGGCTGACCCCAACAAAAGGGGAGAGAGCCCACAGCCGCTGCCTCCCGCCTGGGAGAGCTGGATCTCCTGCGCTTGATGTGGGGGCCCAGGCCATAAATGCACCTTTACATCTTGCCTGTGAGGTCAGACGAGTCCACAAGGAAAACATGTGTTTCGAGTGAGAGGGGCTGCATAATGGCTCCATTCAGGAGGGCCACAGGGCGCTGGTACCCCCTCCTCAAATTACAGCCAGAGTTTCCTAAGGAGGCATTTGACGAGCCAGAACGGCCACAGTTCCCACAGTGCTGTTCCTTGACAAGGAGCCGTCCCTCCTCAGCTGCCCATGACCTGCCTAGCAAAGCTGCCACTACATCTTGGGGTGGCAGAGGGAACTTGAGTAGTGTCCCCACCCTGTTCCTTGTATCCTGCCCCACGTGCTGGGGATGAGGTGCCTAGCTTCTCTCCCGTACAGAAGGACTCCCTCATCCTCACTGGATGAAGGTGAGGGAGGTACTGCACTAGCACCACAGGGCTCAGACTTGCTCACTGTGCCACCCATGGGTGCCATGGGGTATGCAAGACGCACTGGCTGTTGAGTGGGACAGGTTGGTTGTGTCCGTCCTCTGGCAGGACGGGCCTGAAGGCAGCCTAGGAGCTGGGGATGGTGGGGCAGGGACAGTCCCTAGAAAGCTCAGATGATGTTTGCATCATTTTTTATCCTTCACCCTTCTGCAAACCCTTTTTCCCACTCCACCCACTCACTTGGCACTGATCCCCATCATTGCTGAGTACAATGGACATGGAGGGCCCCACATATGTTACCACCCAAACCCACCCCAGTGGCCCCAAGGCCCTGGTTCTGCAGGTCCTGAGGCCAGGGGCAGTGAGACATCCCAGCATCCCAAGGCTGTTAGAGCTTGTTGGACCCTTGGCTCTGCAAGGCCCATCCAGACATCCTGTGGAGATGCCACCACAGGTTGCAGAGGGCTCAGGATTGTGTGATTTCTTGAGACCTGGCTCCCAACTAGAAATTCAAGGACTAATTTAGGGTAGAAGAAAAGGGCATATTTGGGGCTCTCTGGGGTTTTGTGTTGTAAATTCAACTTGTCATTAGGTTTGAAGTTCTTTTATAACTGGTTTCCCATTGGTATGACCAAAGGTGCCTGTGGTGACAGCCTGGGCACTGCTTTGTCCCTTTCCTGCTCTCTTGCTAGCACTCTCTTTTCCAATCTTTGGTCTTTAATTTTCTTTCTCTGCCTGAAGGGTTTCTATTTATGCCCGTGGTCCTATTCCTGCCTGCGCTGGGGATGTCTGTCTGTCTGTCTGCACCCTGAGGCTGAGGTCAGGGAGCTCTAACTGGCATCAGCTGGGGAGTGCCAGTGCCCACCAGCTGGGTGGCACCAAGTGATGGGTGACCCAGAAGAAGATTATCACTGGGGTGATGCTTGGAAGGAGCAGCAGGGCAGGGATGGAGAAACACTGGGGATGGGGAAGGTGCAAGTGGTTCTCTGAGCAGCAGGGGTATGCTGAGTGTCCACAGGGCTCCTCTGCAGCTCCGTCCACTGGGTTGAGCTGGATGGTCTCACATGGGACCCCAGACAGCAGCTCCCAGCTGAGCCTCAGAATCTTGTTCCTGCTTCCAGGGATGTGAGCCTGCTCGTCATTCTTCAGGGCAGGCCGTGCTGGTCTGATTGAGGAGCCACTCCTCCTGCCTCAGAGCCCTCTCTATAGCCATTGGTAAAGTGATTTCAGGAGGAATGTAGGGTACTAATCCACAAGAAAAATATTCTACCTCTGTGAAAAGCCTGGGATCATTAGCTGTGATCCCAGTGATGCTCAGCATGAGCCAGACATGGCTGTGGGCTAGGGGCAAGGCTGGCATGGAGGACATCCCACTCGTTTTCCTCCACATCAGCTGAGGTCTCAAGCCCTAGTCCCCCAGCTTAAAGGAAGCTTTTGAATGTTTTATTCCCAGCATTTGTAGTGCTTTGAAGGAAAGAAGGTATTTGCATAATGGATGTCTGCAGTGCCATGTCCATGTGGGTTGGGAGTGAGCTTTTAAACACATCTCCCAGTTATCCTTTTCCAGTGGTCAGGGGGCACATGGAGCAAGTCCTTTGTCAAGGAGCTGAGGCCATGAAACACTTTTTAGTCCCACACCCTGATGGTCACTGTGACCTGCGGCCAACACTGACCATCCGTGGGCTGGCTGTGCACTGGGACCAGTCCGTGTACCCCTCTGAGAGCAATGGTTTCCCAGTGTCTCATCCTGGCTACCTCTCCTTACCACAGGACCAAGTTTATTTGCTGTCAAAGCTGCTGATAAATGAGATGAGGGCTGAGCAGGGTGTGGGAGGCCATCAGCAGGCACAGGGAAGGAGAGATTAGCTATCAGGCCACAGATAAGCCCAAATCCTGTGAGGCGGTAGGCTGGGTCCCAGCTGGGGGTGGTCACAGTGCTGCTCACCTCCTCCAGCTCCTGGCAGAAGTTTTTCCCTCCTGCCACCATGTTCCATTAACTCCCAGCTCCCCACTCATCACTGATACTTTTATAAAGGATGCTTTTTGGCACATTTCCCTTGACACCCATTTTGGTGGCCAGGCTGGGCTTTTGGAGGCAGGTTTCCCAGGTGGAATGGTTTCTCCTTACAAACCTGTGATGGTTTCATTCTAAAAGCCACCAAACTGAATTTCTAAAAGGTAGAGTGGCTAAAGCAACCTTAGGTGGAGCAATGAGGCTTTGGCAAGGCAAGAGCATCATGGACCCTTCTCCACCTCTGCCTGAGTACAGCTGGCAAAGCTTTTTGGGGGGGCACAGCCTGAAGCCTCTTGCAGAGAAGGACCTTGACTCCAGCCTACCCAGTCCTTGGGAAGGTGATTTGATGGTTGGCCCCCCTTTGCCATTAACCCCGTGCATCTCTCTGCATGCTCGGTGGGAGCAGAGCCCCCCACTGAGCCCTGGGGTCCCTGTGGGAGGTGTTTGTGCCACTGCCATCACAGCATCTTGCGGCTGCTTCCACAGGCTGCGTAGATGGAGCGATGGAGCTATTTTGGAAAAGAACTGCAAGGCATTTTTTCCAGACCTTGAATAATTTTTGTGGTTCTTTTCTGCCTCCTTTCCAACTTTTCACTGTCCACCACGAAAAGGGAGACATGGTGCTCCTGGCTGGGCCCTGCGGGTGCTGCCCGCGGAGGGGCTGGGGCGGGAGCTGCAGCCCCAGGACCCCACTCTGGCCAAGGGGCTGCTGGCAGCTCCTTCCCCGGCCCCAGGATGAGGAGGTCTGGCAGCCAGACATGGTCCTGTGACTGTGCTGGGTTTTGAGCGAATACTTCCATGCTGTCTCCTCCCCTTGTGCATTTGTTACATATAAAGAGGAAAAGGGGAAAAAAAAAAGAAAAAGCTAAATACATTCCAGGCTGCACCGCCAGACCAGCCTGGGTGAAGTTTTCCTTGACTGCAGCATCCGCCTGGGCTGTTTGTCCAACATTGCTCCCTTGCCTGTGGGACTAGGTGGTGTGGGTCATCCCAAGGATGAGTGGGTGGCTTCACAGACAAGCAGGGGTCCACAGAGATTTCTGAGGGGTCATGGGGATTGTACTTCCCACACCCAATTACAGCATCATGAGCCCCCAAACATTTGCTTGAGGAGGTTCTTTGATGAAGTGTGGGTGAGGTGTCCCTTCACAGCAGAGAGCTGAGCATCCCTGGCCGAGCCTCTGAGTGGGTCTGAGCCCCCATCCTGGTCAAGCTTGTGCCAAAATCATCCTGCCTGATGATCCTGTGTCTGGTACTCCCTGAGGGTGGTGGCACTTCAGGACTCTCAAGAGCTCAGGGACACATTCCAACTGCCTGCAGTTGGCATTCCCCTGCTTCTACATAGGTACATTCCCTGGGAGCTGTCTGTGTTCCAGCTGTTCCAGCCAGGTGATTCCAACCTGTCTTTTCGGTTCCAAGCCCAGGGCGCAAAGCACCAAGCCTGGGATTTTAGTCATGTTTTCCCCTGGGACATTTAGAACCTTCCCTTTTTTCCTATCTTTTTCAAGGAGGGTATTTGGATTTTTTTTGTTTTAGAGGTTGCAACATGACTTTTGCTTTTTCATCACTCCTTATTAATGGAAAAAAATGATCCTGTTCTTACTCCTGGCATCAACAGGGCATCCATGGGATCCCACAGTAGATCCATGTGTGCTGGAGGAGGAGCCAAGAGCTCTCCTTCCCATTTGGAGGTGTAGAAGCCCCCAGCAGGACCTCTCACCATCATGGTGCTCCTGGTGGGATTTTGGGAAGGATCAGAACTTTCTGAGGGTTGTAACTATTTGTGATGCCTTTTTTATCCCTGCAGCTCTTCGGTTCTCGTGTGCTGCCTGGGATGGAGGCAACAAGGGAGCGAGTGTTTAATAGGTAAACACCAGTATTTTGC
Source organism: Polioptila caerulea (assembly GCA_013397295.1). Taxonomy (NCBI): domain Eukaryota; kingdom Metazoa; phylum Chordata; class Aves; order Passeriformes; family Certhiidae; genus Polioptila; species Polioptila caerulea. The sequence continues at coordinate 119,053 of VYXF01007126.1, forward strand.
TTCACTGGGCTCTGCTCATCCTTCACTGAGCCCTCCTGACCTCACCATCACTGTAAGGGGCCACCTTAATGTGTCCTGTGGCTGGGACTCCCTGTTCTGGGGACCTGCAGTGCTCTAAGCCAGCACCATGTGGATGGAATGGGTGCTCAGCCCCAGTAATAGGGGTCACAGAGCTGTGGAGGTTTCTCTCCTTGCCAGCTAGCTCTGGGTCTAAGGACTTGGGCATGTTTTAAGGGATAGGGATAGTGAAGTGTCCCCCAGGGTGAAGGTGCAGCTGCAGGGGTGGGATTGAGATTCCCCGGAGATGCTGCAGCAGCCTGGGGACCTGAGGTAGAGCCATCTGTGAGGCTGAAGCTGCCCAGACCAGGTATATGGTCTATCGTGGCCTCACTGGGGAGAGGCTGCTGAGGCTGTCAAAAACCACTGAGCTTGGACTGGGGCCATACAAGGAGTCACAGCTCTTTACTGGGGACCACAGTGAGCCTAGCATGGATGCTCAGCATGAAACCCCGGGAGCATCATTCCCTGCATTGCCACCTTAATGAAGACAGCTGCTTTGGGCTTCTCCACAGTCTCGACTGGCCACAGGGCTCACCATACCCCAGGACAGATGGAGGTGACACTTTGCAACTGGGACCAAAGCCCACATAACCAACTAACCCACTGTGCATGAGCCCTGTAACTGCTCGCTGCATGCGTTGGGAATGGGATGTGGCCTGTTTGGAAGGGAGAAGGACAGGATGTGCCAGGACAATGGGGGGAGGATGGTCCCACAACAAGCTGTTCCCATCTCCTGCCCTCCCAACCTGCTCTAACCTTTAGACTCACTGCTCCTAACCTGTGTAATCTGTCTATTTTAGGGGTTTCTATAATATCCATCACCATAGGTCTAACAACTCCCAGGTAAGGTGGCTGGGATGGGTGGTTGTCTCTCCCCCTCACAGTGTCTAAGGAAGCTTGTCCAGGGTGGTGCGGGATCTGCGAGTGCTGCCTGCCCCATGTCCTGCGCTTGCCTAGCTCCAGGCATCGGTCTCAGCATGAGGTCTCTTTGGCAGGAGGGAGGATGGTGGCCTTTAGGGGCAGGTGGCCATGTGGGAGAGGCAGTGCTGGGATGGCAGTGCCCACAAACCCCTCCACTCCCTGTCCCCTTCTCCCCTCTAGCAATGCTGAGCTAAGCAAGGGACAACACCATTGGGTGCAGCCTCTGGCAGGGATATGGCTTGGCTGGGTGGCAGGAGGCTGGTGGCCAGGGTGGGTGGCATCCTATCTGGGTGGCAGAGATGGAGCTGAGCTGGGTAATGGGAGGCTGGTGGAATTTTTCTGGAAAGGGTCCCATCCAGCCCAGGCAGTTGCTTGCCAGGATGGTCACAGTGCCAAAGCTCAGCAGCACTCAGAGGGTCACTGTACATCCCTTTTTCTGCTCTGGAGGGGTCTGGGGGTCTTTAGGGAGCTACTGGTACTCATGCCTGTTGTCTGTCTATCTGTCCAGCCGTGTGCGAGGGGAACTTCACCTGCAAGGAGAACGAGGTATGCGTCAGGCCCAGCGAGTGCCGCTGCCGCCATGGCTACTTTGGTGCCAACTGCGACACCAGTGAGTACTGGCAGGTGCCTTTGTGTCCTCAGGGGGTTCACCGGGGTGGACCTGGCTCATCCTGGGGTGACTTTCCAGAGCAGATCATCAGGGATGGAGCTGTGAATCCTCTTGCTCTGCCCTTGCCTATCCCCTGGCTCTGTTTCCCAGGGCATTGTCCCCGTGTCGGGGTCTCCTCTTAGATGCAGTGCACTGGGGGGAGGAGCAGGAGGACTGTGGCCAAGAGGTGCTGTTGAGACTGAGGGTCTCCACTGGTGCCTGGCATGGGGTTGTCCCTGTGGGCAGTGCTGAGGCTGATGGCTCTCCCCACAGAATGTCCCCGGCAGTTCTGGGGTCCCGACTGCAAGGAAATGTGCACCTGCCATCCCAATGGGCAGTGCGAGGATGTGACAGGCCAGTGCACCTGCAACCTCAACCGCTGGGGCCCCAAGTGTGAGAACATCTGCCTCTGCAAGCACGGCAAGTGCGACCAGAAGACAGGCAAATGCACCTGTGAGCCCAACTGGTGGGGCCCGCAGTGCTCCAGCTCCTGCTATTGCAGCCACAACTCCCAGTGTGACCAGCAGACAGGTAACTGCCTGTGCCAGCCTGGCTGGTGGGGCCGTGGCTGCAACAATCAGTGCTCCTGCAACAACTCTCCCTGCGAGCAGTTCACAGGGCGCTGCCAGTGCCGGGAGAGGACCTTTGGGCCTCGCTGCGACCGCTACTGCCAGTGCTACAAGGGCAGGTGCAACCAGGTGGATGGGACGTGCACCTGCGAGCCGGGCTACCGGGGCAAGTACTGCCGCGAGCCGTGCCCAGCTGGCTTCTACGGCCAAGGCTGCAGGAGGCGGTGAGTGGCCAGCCTTGCTGGGACTGATCTGGCACCGGTGAGAAGTGCCAGGAGGAGGATCTGGGGTATGCTGGGTGATGGGTTCCCCTCATTGCAGGTGTGGGCAGTGCAAGAGCCTGCAGCCATGCACCGTGGCCGATGGGCGTTGCCTGACGTGTGAGGCAGGCTGGAACGGCACCAAGTGCGACCAGCCCTGTTCACCTGGCTTCTATGGAGAGAGCTGCGAGAAGCTCTGTCCCCCCTGCAAGGATGGCCACACCTGCAATCACATCAATGGCAAATGCTCCCATTGCAACCCGGGCTGGATCGGAGACCGGTGAGTGCAGCTGGTTGCAGCATTGGGCCCTGGGAGAACAGCGCCTGCCTTCCCTGATTCTCCCAGGGAACAGGGTCACTGAAGGGTTCTGCAGTCCTGGAACCAATCCTGGCACAAGAGTTTGCAGGACAGCATCCCAGCTTCAGAGCTGAGCCCCACTGCAAGCATCTATGGTCCAAGGGGCATAGGGCAGGGGTCCCGCAGGCCATGGCTGTGTCAGTAGGCTCAGTCCATCCCTGTACCCCTCTACTGGCTTCAGAAACCACAAGCCACCATGGTGATATACATCCCCATCTCCATGCATGTGGAGGGGTGCTGGAGGTCCCCAAGTGTCATGGGTGCTCCAGCCACTTGCCTTCATCCCTCCCAGGTGTGAAACCAAGTGCCGGAACGGGACATACGGGGAGAACTGCGCCTTCGTCTGCAGTGACTGCGTCAATGGCCAGTGCCACTTCGAGACTGGGCAGTGCCTCTGCCACCCTGGCTCCCATGGCACATAGTAAGTGAGGCACTGGTGAGCACACCTGGGGGCACCTTGGGGCACAGGTGATGCTCAGGCACCTCCTGTCCCCTTGTGTCCTATGCTGTTGCCAGCTGAGAGATTTCCTGCAGTGGAAGTGCTCATGGACAATAGTTTGGATGATTTGGTGAGCTGAGGGGGAAGGACAAGTTCACAGAGCAGCAAGGGGTGTTGCGCTTTAGAAGAGGCCTGTTTGGCAAAAACAAATCAACAAAGTAGTGGTTTGTTGGGGGGTTTTAAGTCCAGGAATTTCTATCCAAAAACAGAGAGAAAGCCACATCCCAGAATAACAAACTGCCTCATAGGCATAGCATCCATGGAGGGCTCCTGCCTAAAGCTCTGCCTCTGGCTAGGGTCTTCCCCAGGTCTCCCCCTTCCCCTACTCCAGGGGCACGAAGTCCATCAAGGGTCTGCTCACATCCCCGGGTAGTTTTTCCCAGCGTGGGACTGAAATGTTGTTTGAAAAGATGAGGAAAGCATTTTCCACCCAGCTGGGATATGCAGACAGATCCCCCAGGTCCTGCCGGCTGGTGCTCAGGTCTTCCCTGCAATTAACTGAGGGTGACAGCAAGGAAGGGGATTTGGAGCTGGTATCTTGCCCATGCTGGCATTTCACTCAGGGCATAAAAACGGGGAGCATTTGCATTTTGGAGGGGATATTGTGGGGCTTTGCCAACCACTTGTGGTGCTGGAACAGTTGCTGGGCACTGGCACCAGTTCAGAATGCCCAGTCTGGGCATCATGGTGACCTTTGGTAGCAAAGGCAGAGGTGAGAGGGTCTGATTGCTCCTCAGGGTGGTATGGTGATGCTTTCAGCGCAGTGCCAGAGGGCAGATTAACCTGTAGCGAGACCCTGGCACAGCACTGGGAAGGTGGGGATGGGAGATGCTTGGGATGCAGCCTTGGTGCTGTAACCTTGATCTGAGCTGTGCCAGGAGGTGCAGGCTTGGGAACATTCTGGGTGCTCAAGCAGATCCCTGTGACTATATCCAAACCAGTGTTTTTGCCAGTAGGGTACAATTTTGATAAAAAGGGGTTTCCTGCAATGAAGGCAGAAGCAAAGTCCTTGCCATGCAGCACGTCCTCTCAACTCTGTATCAGAAGGAGGCTAAAGGAGCAGCTGCTAAAATATTTATGTGTGCACAAAATGCTTTATCTTCTCTGTCTTTCTCGGAAATGTCAGGACTCTTGTGGAAAAAATCACCGTCCTCTGCTCTCCCAAAATCTCAGCCTGGGGCAGAAATGTGGGGCCAAGTGGTGGGGTGAGAGGTGTTTCCTTGCTGGGGACTATCCCTTGCTCCTGTTCTGCTGCATTAGCTGCCCAGTGCAGCAAAGCAGAGGCAGAAGCTCAGCACCCATCCTGGCAGGCACATGATGGGCACACAACTGGCACATGACAGGCACACAGCAGGCATGAGGCTTGGCCAAGGTGGCACTTTGCAAGTTGTTGGAGTGTGAAATGAGCTGAGCCGCCTCAGGGCACAGTGCCAAGGGCTGGGGGCAGCTGTGTCCCCAGAGGAGTGGGTTTGGGCTGGGGCCCACTGGCTCCTTCCAGCTGCAGCCACTCCAGCTGAGATACAGCTGACAGAGGGTTTGGTGCCCAGCAGTGCTGCCAACATCTCCCAGCTCCAGCTGGGTCCTGCTCTGCAGTGCCTGGCCCACAGCTAGGGAGGCAGGTTGGGTTGGACCCGCTGACACCGTGTTTTCCATGCTCAAGCCCTTGAGATTTGTGCATTGGTGTCATTTATGTGTCCCCATCATCTCCGTGACACCATCAGGAAGACATTTGAACAGCAGTGGAGATTTGGCACCAGACATAACCAAACTGGGAAAGTCTTAGGGCTGGTCTGTTGTTTTTCCTTCTTGGGGGCAAAAAAAAGTCAGTCTGGGCACCTTCCCAGCTTGCGGCCACTGTGGCTCTGCCACTTGTGGCTTCTTGAGGGGTGGGGCTTGGAGTGCCGTGGCCACATCACCACTGAGCTGAGCTGGAATCCCTGTGTGTGACATCAGGGTATCTTTAGATGTTATTGCTTGGTTAATGACCTTTCCTAATTACTGTGTCTAATGGTAAAGTCCCATGCAGAGAGAAGTAAGAGTGTCTGAGATCCAGACAGGAGTCACTCCAGGCAGAATCCCCTGAGTGATGGGCAAAGTCACTGTGTGGATAATGGGCCCTGATCCCTATGGATTAAGGGTTTCCCCCGGGGGTGTGGAGGAGCTGTGTTGGAGCAACCTGGAGGAGTGCTCCCTGGAACATGGAGGGTTTGGGAGAAGGTGGCAGCCAAGTGGCCCCCACTGCTGTGCCTGGGGTGGGGGATGCACCATTCTCATCCAGCCCTTCCCTCCAGCTGTAACCTGACTTGCCCTCCTGGACACTATGGAGCCAACTGTGCTGACATCTGCAGCTGCCACGATGGTGCCTGCGACCCCCTGACAGGCGCCTGCCACATGGGTGAGTGCTGGGGGCCGGGGGCTGGGCTCTGCCACAGGGCTGGCCCTGGGCTGAGCCACAGGTCTGCCTTGCAGAGGCCAACCAGAGGATGGGGGTGATTGGGGCAGGGGCCCTCCTGGCACTGCTGCTCATCCTTCTGCTCTCCCTGCTCTGCTGCTGCTGCGTCTGCCGCAAGAAGGACGAAGCCAGCAGGTGAGTGCCAGGGCTAGGAGGGATCTCACCAGGTTGGGAATGCAGAAGATCAGTGGGTTCTGGGATTGACAGGGGGATGCAGAAACCATGCTGGGACAGCGGTTCTGCAGGGAAACTGAGGCAGAACTGTTCTGCCCACATGACACCGTGGGGGTACCTGGGTCTAAGCAGTCCTGCTGCATCATCAGGGTTGGTGGAGGTACTCAGGGTGAGCCTTTCCAGGGGAACCCCTTCCTGCTTTCCCTGACTTTGTTTCTCTCTCTGTGGGTCATAATTTCATGGTGACCTGCCAAGTCTCCTCCAGTCTCTAGGGTCTGGAGCTGATCTGCAAAGAGGGGGCTGAAATACAGCCAGAGCATCACAACATGGCCAAAATCCTCAGAACAAACCCCTGGACAAAGGGATGAGGCCTGGGGCATGTGGGAATGCTGACTGTCCCACATGGGGATGGATGATCAGGGCTAGAAGGGTGGGTTCCTCCAGCAAGGTCAGGATGCTGACAGAGTTTTAGCAGCACCAGGTTAACATCCTACCACAAGAATAGGAGTGGGGACAGACACAAGGCAATGGGGAAAGGTTTGCTCATCAAGGGATGAGAGGGCTGTTGGAGCTCCTCCAGATGTAGAGAAAACCCCCTCATGCCACCAGCCACTACACAGGATTTTTCCAGAAGCCTCTGCAGCCCTGTGAGCCCAATTCCAGCCAGGCACAGCTGGCTTGGAGAGCCTGCGGGCTGCAGGTAATTATCCTGCAGATAAAGCACAAACCCATCAGGTGAGGAATGGCATAGGGACAGGGGAATGGCTCCAAACAGTTTCCTCTCTCCCAGGGTGCTCAGACCACAGTGTCCCCAGACTGCTGGGTGACCTGTGCTGTCCCAGCGTGGTCCCTTGAAGGGGATGGTGGACATGGCACAGGTTCCTTGAGCCAACTGACAAAGCCACTCACTCCTGCGGCTGCAGAAAATTGCTTGAAAACGTGGCCCCAGGAGGCTTCAAAACCAGAGAGCAAATAAAGAAAACCCACATGTTTGGCTTTGGGTTGGAATTACTTTGTTTATCTTTTTTTTTTAAGATTTGGGGTCTTGACCAGGCATTGTGGGTATTTTGGGGCTGCACTGCCAATAGTCATGGTTGGATCTGGCCTTCCCACCGTTCCCTGGCATTGCTCTACATCCTGGTGTGGCACAGGCTGGTACCTGTGCTGGCAGCAGATGCTGTGGGTCCTCAACCCCTTCAGCCTGGGCACGCCCCTGCTTTTCATCCACCCCATTATCTTTCCAAAACCCCTTTGCTCTTGCAGCATCCCTGAGCTGCTGCCTCAACCATGAAGGCTGTCCCCACCACAGGAGGGGAACAGTGCCTCTGATAGTGACATTGCCTTCTCTGCAGCTCCAGCCAGGACCCAGCAGCAGCCAAGAAGCCTCCAAGGCGTTTGTGTGGGCGGTTCAGTCGGATCGGGATGAAGCTCCCACGCATCCCCCTGCGCCGCCAGAAGCTGCCCAAGGTCATGGGTAAGGCACTGGGGTTTGGGAGGGGGTGCAGAGAGACAGGTTTTACTCCTGTCAGGGCAGCATATGTGGCTCACAGCACCCTTTGCAGCCCCAAAGCAGGGCGGTGAGCATGGCAGGGCAGTGACAGGGACACACGGATCCCTGGGAGCATTTCAGTGGTTGGTATGAGCTGCCTGGGTCACAGGAGCTCAGCCCTTTCTGTCTGCAGCTTCTGGATCTTCAAGCAAATTTTTTTTGTGAGGATGCAAAGGTTGTACCTGGTTCTGGAGCTCTGCTGAGTAGTTTTGGGTTTACTCTCCTGAGGTTCCCCTGGAGAGGAATGGTCCCTGTCACTCAGCAAGATGCCTTGTTGATGCTTTTGGTCCTGAAGTAACTGCAGGAGCCAGTACATCTGGGCACATGCCCATCCTCCTGCCATGTGCCACGGAGTTGAGGATGGAGGGGCAGAGATCTGGGTTGAGTTTCCCACTCTGCCCAGGCACAGAAATGGCTTGTAGGGAGCTGCTTGCACCTGGAAAAGCCCCTGACCTAGCACTGTCAGGGCTGTTGGGGACCCCCTGCTTTCCAACAGCTGGGGAATGGTGTCCCCTGCACTCTCTGAACTATCTTTGCACCTCTTCCCAGCATGGGGAGCTGGGGATCTGCTGCAACCCTGTTGACTACTTTGTGTGAAGGCAGCAATCCCCATGATGGGATGCATTTCAACCCTAGCCCTCTTCCTGAGCCAAGCACCTCCCTGGGCATGCCATGCTGGTGAAATCCCCAGAGCAGCCACATTCTGGCACACAGTGCCTCAGCATGAGGCTAAATCCCTCACCCCAGGCAGGACACAGAGATGACCCCCATGCCTGTACACCATGCACAACCTTCAGCATCCAAGCTGGGGGGATAACCCCTCATTACGTGGGGCACAGCAAAGCCCTCCCTGGAGCAGGGTGTGCCAGGGCCCAAGAAACATTCCTGCTGCAAGGATAACAGAGGATTGTAGAGGCTGTGTTTGTGGAAGGGGCCGGGGAAGGGCTTGGGGAGGACAGAGGGTGCCTGTGTGCAGTGGGGGCAGGGGGGCTGTGTACACAGGGCAGCAGCGGCTCCAGGAAAGGCTGAGGATGCTCAGGATGGTCTCGAGTCCCAGCTGGGCTGGGGCTGTTCCTGGAGTCTGTCACAGGGCTGAGAGTTGTCACCTCCCTGGAGGGAAAGGTTTTGGTCAGGGTTTGCCTTGTGTTATCTGGCAGAGTGGAGTCCATGTGGGTTCTAGCAGCTCCCAGTCCCACTGACACATGGTCTGGCAATGCCTCCAGCCCCCACCAGGTCTGGGGACCCCAGGGTGACAGGGACCTGTTGGGTTGCCTATAGTAGCCGCATCCCTGATGCCCGGTGACCAGGGTGCCACATCATGACCACACCTGGAGCTGTGGAAGCCACAGTAGCCAGTATCCACTGGCAGAGGCCATTTGTTCCCCACATTGGTCCTGCCCCAGCAGGGGGGTCCAAGGGTTGCTGAAGTGCCCCATCCCAAGGGTCAAGTAAGTGCTGGAGATGCTCAGGAACTTGTGGGGATGTCACAGTGAAATGGGTGCTGGCTGATTCCTGGGCAGTGGTCGCTCTGGATCTGCCCTCAGTCCTGGCTATGTGTTTGCTGACACCAGGTGGGTTTTCCCCTCTGGGCTCAAACACCAGTGAGTGCAAGCCTACTCATGGTAGAACATTCCCAGGTGGGACTGCAGGTGTTGAAGGCCCACTAAAGCTCATCAGGTGCTTGGAGCCTCAGGTTTCTCCCTCAAAAGCTGCTCACCAGCTTTGGATCCACAGCATCTTCCCAGGGATCACACCTAAGCTGGCAGCCTGCAGGGCCACACTGGGCTCACACCAGCAGCTGTAGGGCCAGCGTTTGGGTACCCCTGGGTGTGGGATTTGCTCATCAGGTGTCACTAGTACCAGTGTGGGTCTTGGTCATGTCACCCTGAAGATGCCAGGACTAACCTGAGCCCTGCAACCCACCATGTGTCTTCTCCAAGCTGCAAAGCTCAACCAACCACAAGGGTGATGCCAATCGTAGGGAGCTTGAGATGAGTGGGAGGGGGTGGCCAGGAAGACGCTGGGATCTCTCTCTTGTGGTTCTTCTGCTGCTCTTCTCTGCCTCATCCTGGTCTTGAGACCAACTGGCCACTGTGCAGGCAGGGCTGGGGTTGTCATCCTGATGCTGTGGCTCTGAGAGGTTTTGGGGAGCAGTGACTGGTGGGAAGCACCCACATTTCTCTCAGCCCCAACAGCCAGGGAAGAAAAATCCCTGGTGACCATGCTGGAGCCCCCAAGCCTCCCATAGCTTTCAGGTGCACTACAGATCCTCATTTTATAATCTGGCTGTATCCTTGGTCTCACTGGAGTCCCAGAGTCGCCTCATCGCCGTGAGTCCCTGCCACTCGTCACGCCTCCTCTCAGGAAGCATCTCCCTTCATCCGCTTCCAGACGGCTGCTTTTAATTTTCTCTTTTTGGTTTTTATTACAAGGAAAGCCATGTTGGAACTGCTGCTTCCCCCTCTCTGGGCCATTTGCTCTTTAAATATTGCTGCTTGGGTTTTTTTTTTCCTTGCTCCAAGAAGCCAAACTATACCGGGGCAAGTGTGCAGAACTTCTGTCATTTTAACGGCCCTACATGCCTGAAGCCAAATTCCCTAATAATGGATAAACGTTCCAGTGGGCATCCCAATAACACTAAAAGTTATTTTATTGTAAATCAGGGATGTGCTGCAAGGATCAAACAGTCCAGGCCGACAATTGCAGCATGACTGGGATGCAGTTGAGGTTGGGATGCAGTTGGGATGTTCCATCAAAGGTTAAAAATACCTGGAAATACCCTCTCTGTGCATGGGGTTTTCATAGAATCAGAGAATATCCTGAGCTGGGAGGGATGCACAGGGATCATCAGTCCAGCTACTGGTCCTGCACAGACTGGTCCTGCACCCAGTAGTCCCACCCTGTGTCTGAGAGCATTGTCCAAACACTCCTGGAGCTCTGGCAGCCTTGGGGCCATGCCTATTCCCTGGGGAGCCTGTCTGAGCACCCTCTGGGACCACCCTTTTGCAGCCCTTAATCCAAAACAAGGCTCTGCCTTGCTTTGGAGGCAGCTTGTCACTGTCCCAGGGAACAAAAGCCAGTGGAGGGGATGGGGACAAGTGCATCTACTGCTGCATGGCTCTGTGGGAGGGTCGGTCCCTCCTCCCAGCTGAGTGCTGCCTCAGTTCTGTGGGTACCCAAGGAGGATATGGAAGCTGTGGGCACCTGGGGAAGCCCCTCAGGATGTGTTGGGAAATGAGCTTATCCAGCAAAAAGCCTAAAAAATTATCAAGCTGAAAAAAAAGTCACTCCAGCCCAGACAACTCTTAACTGCTCATCTTGTCTTTTTTATTAACACTGTTTTTCCTCTAGTGCTTTTTCTCTTCCACTTGGCTTCTCTGTGGGTAGCCCCTTGGCAGAGGGGCAGTGCCAGAGCGTGAAGGTAGGGGTACTCCTACTGAGCTTCAGGAGGGAAGAAGCTGGCAAAGGGATTGAAAAGTGGCAGAATTGGGAAAATGTACCTCCCCCTGCTGCAGGCTTCCTTTGATCATCCTTATGCATCCATGTGCAAAAGTACGTGGAAAAGGAAAATGCAGTCAGTGATGCTGAAGTGGGAATTACTGGAATTAAAGCCAGCAGCTAATTTTCTCCCTGGGAAGGGGACAGCCACAGTGCCAGGACCCTCTTTGCAGGGTGGCTGTGCCAGGTTGCACAGTTCATGGGTAATCAGCAGGACACTCACCAAGTCCTCATGGAACACAGGTGGCTTGTCCCTCCACCATGTGCATCCTCAATTTGGGCAGCTGGAGACGGGGATAGATGGAAGTGTGAGGCTTGAACAGACTCTGCTGCCCATAGCCCAAGCATGGGGGATACTGGTCACCACCACTGCTGGTTGATGGCTTCTGTGGCCACTTTGCTGAGGGACTTGGTGGGACTGTGCAGCAAGAGGTGTCTCCATGCTTTGGATGCTGTCCCTGTTCCTGACACCCAGCAGGAAGCTGTGCAGCAGGGAGATGTGCAGCATCCCACCTGCCTGGCTGGCAGCAGGGACTGGGGGGTTCAGCAGAACAGGCACTGACAACAGTTCCTTGCCCTCACAGTGGCCCACCATGACCTGGAAAACACCCTGAACTGCAGCTTCATCGAGCCACCCTCTGTGGTGGAGCAGCCTTCCCCATCCTGGTCATCCCACGGCTCCTTCTCCTCCTTTGACACCACAGACGAGGGGCCCGTGTACTGTGTCCCCCATGAAGGTGAGCAGGGAACAGGGTGAATCCCCAGGGGACTTCAGGGACAATACCAGGGGCCTGCTCAATGGAGAGGTGTCACCCTTGCATGGTGGGCAGCATGTAACCCTGGTTCCTTGTGCTCCAGGAAGTAGTGCAGGTTCCAGTCATGCCTCCCAGTTTCAGAGCTCCCTCTTCCAGCATTTGCTGCTCCAGAGTTAAGAGCCAGGAGATCTCCGACTGGGAGCCTAACTGGGAGAACACTGTCCTGCCGGAGCATGTCAGTCCTTCCCCTCCTCAGGCACATCCCTCCTGATAGCCCTGTGCTCTCTTCCCACAGAGAGCATGGGTGACACCAGGGACAGAGGGACACCTGCCAGCCCCGGGGACAAAGTGGTGGCCCCGATCAGCGGGGAGGAAGCGGGTGAATACACGTTCCTGAAGGAGACGGGTTCTGTCAGAGCCTTCCCGACTGACAGCAGTGAGACCCCTCTGCTCAAGTCCTCGGACAGCGAACGCTCCTCCTGCAGCTCGGGGTCGGCCGGCGCCGCGCTCTATGCCAGGGTCGCTCGCCTCTCCAAGCAGTCCAAGGAGGAGGAGGATGCCACTGCGGAGCCCCGCAGCCCCAGGAAGCCGCCATCCCCGGAAAGGACCAAGCCCCGTCCTCCAGACCCAGCCACGAAGCCCAAAGTCTCCTGGATCCACGGCAGGTACAACTCTGGCCAGTCCAACTCGCTGCCGGCACCCAGCCAGTCTCCAGAGCAAGTGGCCGCCCGGTCCGGCAGCCCTGAGCAAGGCCAGGGCTTGGCCAAGAGGAAGAGGAGTCCGAGCGAGACGTCGGCCAATGTGCAAGGCAGAGCAGAGGAGAAGGGCGGCAGCCGGGGCAAAGAGAAAGCACAGAAGCAACCGAAGGAGCCCGGCGTCCCCGAGGGCAAATCCAGCCTCTGTGGGGAGTCCCAGTCACCCTCCAAACCCAAGCAGAGGAGCAAAGCCGGCTCGGAGCCGATGGAGACCATCAATGGGGCGGTGCAGAACGCCTTCCGAAAGATGGGTGCCTTCCAGCCGGAGCGGCAGGCCGGGGACACCAGGGATGCTCCTTGTAGCCCCGGCACCAGCAAACCCCGCTCTGAGCCGCTGCATCCCCAGCTGGCTTCCGAGCTGGCCGCCCAACTGAAGGAAAAGACTCAGAGCCTCAACAAGGGAGACGGAGGCATCCGGGTGAACGGGGTTGGTGCCCAGCGGGAGAAGCCCACCCCTCCACAGAAAGCCAAGCGCTCGGCGGCCGCCGGCGGCCAGAAGACCAGCAAACCCTTAGTGCCCACCTCTCCCCATCTGCAAAAACTGATCCCTGCGGCAGCCGACACGGCAGCCGGGGAGCCCAAGTGGGTGGAGAAGCCAAGTGCCGGCAGCGGCCACGATCAGACTCTCCCCACTGAGCAGGCAGCCAAGAAAACCCCCATTAAGAAGCCTCCCAGGAAGAAGAGCCGGGAAGCGAGCCTGGAGCCACCCAGGGCAGCTGCTGTGCCTGCTCAGGCAGTGCAGTGACCAGGAATCAGGCACCGGCCCCGCACCGGTCGCACACCGGGAAGAAGGACATTTGCCAGCTCAACCAGCGAATGTGGGAGTCTGGACTGGGCTGGGGGCACTGGAAGAGCCTTGATCCTCCATTTATCCCGCTCCACTTCACTCATTCCCCCTTTTTGCCTTAGTCCTCCCTGCCCTAGGACCCCGTCTCTTCATCTGTGCCCTGCTCCTGCCCTCTGCCCGGGTCTCAGCTCGCCCTCCCTCTCCGCGCAGGGCGGGACCGCAAGGAGCCGGCCCGGCTGCCACCCCAGGGGGCTCCGTGTGTGGCGTATCCCCCCCACACTTTTTTTGTAGCAGTATTATCGACCGCATAAGCAGCGCTTGTACTAGACGTGCCCACGGTATATTCTGCAGTAACCGAGCCGCTCGCTTCCCGCGCTCCACTCCAGTCTGTCGGGGTCGCGGAGCACGGGAGAGGGAGGGAGCTGCTGCTCAGTGCCCAGGGCAGTGCCAGAGATGTGTCCCACATCCATCACTGGCAGCAGCTCCCTTCCCCCGGCACCCTCCAGGCACAGCTCTCCACTGCCGGTGCATGCCGGAGTGGGGTCGAGCTGGTTTCGACCGATGCCACCCTCCCTCCCATCCACCCCGGCGCTGCTCCTGGCCAGGAGGAAGCACTATTTATGGATGGAGCTGGATGCCCTTCGGGCTCCTACATCCTATCCAGTGGAGTTGGAGGAATGAGTTTGGTATGAGAGAGCCTGGCACCTCTGCAGAGCGCTTTCCTAATAAAAATGTATTTCTTCCATAGATGGGTGCCATCTGTCCCTGCCCTAGCCTTCCCATGGGCACACAACATGCCTAGCCTTCCTTGGGTGCTGCCTGGTCCTGAGTGGGATGCAGTGGGGAGATGGATGACCTTGCAGCAGTACAGTCAGGTGGTAACAAGCAGCAGACAGAGTAGGAGGCAGGTCTCCACTGGGACTGCTGCTACACATGCCCACCTGGCATCAGAGCCCTGAGGACAAGATGAGGAGCTTCTCTTTCCCCAGTGTCTAGCATTGTCCCAATGGCTGACTGGTCCCATGGTCAGACACTCCTCAGTGTAGCCAGGGTCAGACCCTGAGGTTCAAGAGAGCTCTGGCCACTGAGCGGAGAGCCCACCCCTGGGTGCTCAGGGTGCTGAGACACAAATGTGGGGGGGTTCATGGGGGTACAGAGCTCTGAGCTCAGCTTTCTAACCCCCTGCCCAGGGGCTGCCAATCCTGTCAGCATTTGGGGTCTTCACACAGCCCCAGGCAGGATGCTGGCAGAGGAAAAGGCTGGGACAAGCTCAGGGGCAGCTCAGAAGTTGAGGCTTATCCCACACTGCTTCTTCCTAAGCAAGACTCCCTAGCATTAGAATTGGGGCTGTCTGCTTCCAGGGGAGCCGAGAGCATTAGTGCCCACTACTGAGCCATCCTGAGCTGTTCCCACAGTGGAGGATGATGTCCCAGAAGACCACCAGACCAAAAGGTCAACCACAGCAATCTCAGAGGTGATGGAGCTGGTGAACACCAGAATGGGATGAGACCACATGGAACCAGGACTGCAACCATCCCAGCACAGCACTCAGGAGGGGATTGGGCTCTGGCCCACTCCTGGGCATGGCTCAACATTGTGTATCTGGAGCCAGCACAGTACCTGACACTGGCTGGAGAAGCATCATCACATAACACAAAGCTGAAGAATGACATCGCAGCATTGCTTCACAGGCTTCTGGCAACCTGTCAGAGTTCCTTCACTCTCCCTTCCCTTCAGGTTTTATTTGGGAAGAGGAAGGACAATGGCTGAGACTCGTCCTGGGACATCACACAGTGCAGAAAAAGGAGTGGATGAATGAGCTCAGTGTCACCAGATACAAAACAGAGAAAATCAATAGAAAAATGGGGACACTGAATCTATGAGACCTGGGATGGCATCCAAGCCCCTCTCTCCACCACAACGGCTGTCATTGGATGAACTGAAGAGGCTTCCAAGACACTCAGATTAATAACTACTCATAGGTTAGTAAAAGAGAAGTAAAGGTGTTGAATCCAGGCAACAAAAGTGCAAAACTAAATACAATTTAAGAGGCAAGGTTTGTCACAGACATCATATGGTCCTTATACACATCTCTTCATGTCAGTGCTGAAAGGCACTCTGGGGAGCCATCCATGATGCCCAGCAAGGTGAGTTTGGGAATTGCCCCAGCCTCCTCTCAGGTCACTTCCTTGCTCTCACAGGCAGCAAAGCTGGGGCTGGTGCCTCAGGAAAGTTGGGCACTCTCCATGGTCCCCACACTATCCTGGGACAGCAGAGGATCACCCAGGAGTAAGCCCATCCTTGGACTCCAGTCACAGTCCCAGCCAGCCAGAGGAAAGCCTGCAAGTCAGCAGCCTATGGATAAATGCTAAAATCCCATGTCACATCCAGGCAGGCAGGACACCAGAAGCTCCAGCACAGCCATCAAGTCAGGGTGGCCTTGGCAATATCAGACTAAGTCTTGGGATTCACCAAGGGTGGAGATGCCCCAGCTCCCTTTGACTGTTCCAGGGTCACTCTCCAGGGGAGGAATTTTATTCCAAGGTTCAACCTGAATCTTCCAAGCTTTAGCTGGTGACTGTTTTAACCCATCACATCATCCAGCACCACCAAGAAGGGTTCAGTTTCATCATGAAGCTGTGTTAGGGAAGATTTAAGCTGATTAACAGGGAAATGTTCTTTCCCCAGAGGGTGCTGGGCACTGCCCAGGCTGCTCAGGGAATGGGCACGGCCCCGAGGCTGCCAGAGCTCCAGGAGCCTTTGGACAGCGCTGCCAGGGATGTCCAGGGTGGGATGGTTGGGGTGTCTGGGCAGGGCCAGGAGCTGCACTGGATGATCTCTGTCGGTCCCTTCTACGCCAGGATATTCTGTGATTCTGTGACTTTAGTCACTGGCTGTTCTCAAAATCCTTCCCCCAGCCCACCCCTGCCCCCTCCTTCTGGCACGATGTGTGCCAGCCCCATGAATGTGTTGATATCCCTTGTCCAGGCCTCTCCAGTTTCTTCACATCCCTCTTGAACTAGGAGATCACATCTGGATATTTCCTTCAGATGTCTGCCTGTGCCCTTCACAGCAGCTCCCACTATGGGTTTTGCCTACTCTGAGGAAAAACAAGAAGCTGATGTTCACCCTGGGTTTCTCTGTTGCTTCCAGGGTCTTTTCAACATGGTCCTTCCAGCTCAGACAGCTCAGAATCTTCCAGTAATGTCCTATGATGCTACTTATGTGAAGGACATGGATGAGGCATTGCCACACCTCAGTATCATGAAGGGCTGATGAATCTCTTTTCCAGGCATCCCACCACTGCATGTTAGATATCTCTGACAACTCCCAGTGATAGACACCAGTGAGGAAGTCTTGTTCATGGGTTCACAAATCAGCAGAGGCTGAAAATGACCAATTTTCCTGCAGCTTTGAGTTCCACCAGGAAATGATACATAGTTGCTGTTCTGAGCTGCTTTTCAGGGCTTTTTTGGGCAGGCAGAAAACTTTGACCTCAAGGAAAAACCAGCTGAACCCAGTCATATGGAGAAATCAGATGTTCTTCTCCCCTGAGACAGAGCAGGATCCACCTTCCCTGATAAACAGGTAGGGTTTTTGGTGACAACGTGGTGGCCAAGGCTGAGAAGTTGTGGGAGTGGCTGTGACGGAGCCACCAGCACATCATCCTTGGGATCAGAGGAGCGCAGTGACACTTTTGGCTCATCCTCTCCTCCACCAACACTGCAACACTGATCTTCATCCCATTTCCTCCTGATTTCCCAAAGCAAAGAAGGAGCCCTTGAGTTGGACAACTGCACATTTTTTTGGCTTGGCCAGCAAGTAGCAATAAAAGCCAGCCTGCTGCCAACAATTCATTTCCTGTTTCAGGCTCTACCAAAAATAGACTCAGAAGGGAAACTCCGATGAGAATGAAACACATGGGAGACAACTCAGAGCTCTCAAAACTGTGTAGGAAATTTCCCTCTCAGTGTTTGCTGGGAAGGGGGATGGCGGTTTCAGAGGGAATTTCACACTGGATGGGAGTGAAAGGGTTTGGGCAGCTCCATCAGAATTATAGGGATATAAATATATATGCAGCTGACATTTCCTGTGGCTACATTACATGTGGGGAAATGGCCATTTCCTACTTTGCATTACAAAGTAGATGCTAGGTCCTGACTGCCTTCCCCAGGACACTTGGCTCTAAGGGATGGTGAGGCTGGGGATGCTGCAATGTCCCCAGGCCATATGGGTGATGTCCTCATGCAGCCACCATTCAGCTGGCACTGGACTCTCCACTGCCAGGCTGTGTGGATCATCCCAGATAGGACGCCAAAGAGGTGCAGTCACTGAAACACCACCAGAATCATCTCCCATTCCTCACCATGGCCATTGGCGACCTCATCAGCATTTCTTGGGGATAGTTGGTGTTTGAGGAAGGCTCTGGTGGTGTTTCAGTGGCAAGAAACAGAAGCCTTTTGCAGGCCATCAGCTGCTGCTTGTGTGCTCTCCCGGTGCCCACCAGCTCAGCTCCGTGCAGGTAGCACGGAACCCTCAGAGCCAAGGATGGGCGCTGTGCTCCTGCAGGATGGCAGCTCCAGCAACCATCCCCCAGCAGGAATGAGAAAGCTGTGCCCCAGGGGTCCCTGTGGGCACGGGTGGTGGCTCTCGGACCCTGCACCACCTGCCCTGGCATGGCACAGACACCTTGATCCAGCACCCACAGCTTTGCTTTGGGATGGTGGAACTTCGGGTGGGCATTTGCAGCCTCTTCCCTCATGAGGAAATGGGGCAGGGGGGTGGTTTGTCTCTGCACCCTGTGCCCAAGATGCCACAAAACACAGGACATTGATAAAAATACATACTCCAGGAGTATATGCACCCACACAAAAATATGTGTGTGTATATCTTATATACATAATTTTTATAAGTCAATATACATTTCTGTATATATATATAAATAATTTATTCCTGGGATGTATAGGAGTGTATATTATATATAATTTTTATATATATGTATAAATGTGACATAATATAAAAATATATTTGTATGCACTCCTATACACTCCAGGAGTAAATGTTTTTCTATTTCTATATTTTTGTATATAGACACCTACACTCTCCTATATACTCTCACAGTACATACATTTCCAAAGATACTACATAGATTTATACACTTCTATAGTTTTTNAAGGTGAGGATGTCGAGGTCAGGCTGAGCCTGCCCACAGCATCCAGATGCCAGCCCCATCCCCGCTGGCCTAAGGCAGTGCTACCCAGGCACCTCTCAACACCGTGCCCACAGACTGGGTTTTGTGACACTGAATCCAACAAGTGCTGTGCTGGGTACTTCCCTGAGGATCTGGTCTTGTGGGTGTTCCAGCACGGACTTGCAGGGAAGCAGGGCAGCAGGATGTCTGGAAGGGGCTTCATCTCCCAGCACCATCCCAGTAGCAGCTGCAGGCTCTGCAAGCAGGACCTGGCACCCCCTAAAGCCATTTTGTCCCCACTGATGGGCACTCAGGGCTGGGCAAAGCCGCGGTCATCTCCTCTGCCCTGTCCTGCGTTGCAATGCATTGCGTGGGCTTCAAAGCGGGGATGCACCTTCAGCTCATCGAGTCCTGCGTGGGAGCCTCTGCAGCCCCCACCGGTGCAGCCTGGAGGATGGGGTTCCCATGAATGTGCCTTTAGCGGGGCACAGGGCAGCGCCCTGAGCACTGCGCAGGGGAGGGGTTGCAGCTGGACCCCCCACTCGCGGGCAGAGGGTGGGCATGCCGCACCTCCCCGGCTGCACACTTAGCAAACACACCTTGGCTCCACTTAAAGACTCTCCCTCAGCCCATGGAGTAGTGGAAGTGTTTCCACGTGATCCAGGATGCCAATTAATCCCGGGCCGCAATGAGCTGCACAGAGCAAAGGGACTTTTAAGACACAGCCATCGCTGCGCAAATCCAAGAGCCTGAGCCTTTATAACAGCCTCTGCAAGCATCATTTGGGAAAAATCCATATTTTTGCAGGGAAAGCACGAGGGCACTCTATCCAAGCGTTTTGAGCAGGAGAGGAGGAATAATCAGGCAGAAGTCAGGCAGAGGCTCCGGATACCTGATTCATCCCCAGCCTGTGCTCCCGGCCGCATCGCGCCCGCCCGTGTTTAGTCTGTGTGGGAGCACAAATCACTGCGCAATGTCATCGCTCTGCCCGGATCTGGATTTCATTAGGAACCACATGATCGGCCCTGGCTGCTGCCGGGGGCTGGCCGCGCTCCCCCCGAGGAGCTGCACAGGATGCGGGGCGGGGGTCGGGGCATGGGGCTGAATGGGCCCCTTGTCTGCAGCAGAGGAGCCGCAGCTGCCTCGTTGGGATGGGTGTTTTGTCCCCTTGAGGGGCTTGGAGACCCCGAAAATATCCTGAGGGGAAGGGAGTGCAGCCTGCAGCTGTCTCCTGCTCAAATGGTGACTGTAGGGGCACAGCGAGGGGGACCCCAGGACCCACGAGCTGGGGTCCCTGCCCCTACCCAAAGTCAGGCTGCTGACAGAAAGGGACATGGATGCCAACTGGGCAGCCCCTGCCAAGGGAAAGAAGAGGGTGGCTCCAAGCTGCTGCAACTCCTGCATACAGTCATATCCTTTACATCTCTTGCATCCCTTGGATCCTTTACATCCCACTGTGAACCTTACATCCCGTTGCACTCTCTGAATCCCTTGCAGCCTACTTTCAGCATCCTTTACACCCCTTACATCCCTTGAATCCTTCTCAGCTCATTGAATCTCTTATGTCCTGTTGCATCCTTTGTGTCCCCTGCAGCCTGCTGTGTCATATGCATCCCATACATCCCTTGCACTCACTCCTTGTAGCCCGTGGCCCCTGCACAGAATTCCCAGCCAAGCCCACACACCTCTCTCATCCAAGGTCATTCTTGGTTATGAAGCCCTGTGCAGTGACCTGGGAGCACCTACAACAGCCAGTTGGGATCATCTCCAGCAGGTCCAGGGGAAGCAGCTCCTGGCCCTTGCCCAGTCTCCCCAGGCAGGGTGTTTTCCATGGGGCACTATAGACCTGTCACTTCACCTCAGACAGAACTGACACCCTTCTCTCTGCAGGTGGCAAAGACATGAGATGCTCCTGGGCTGCTGAGTCACAACCCACTTGAATTTGCCCTGGCTGAGCATCCATGTCCCATACCAGAAATGATGTGCACTCAGGACACATGGCTGCAGCATTTCCTCTGAGTCCCCATGGAGCTTGGCCCAGACAACCAAGACTGGACATGTTTTCTGACATGTTTCCAGTGATGCATGCTGCCCTTCCAGAGCAGTAGCCCCGATCTCCTAGCTACACCAGCAGCCAGCCGGCAAGAGAGCATGTAGACTTCACCCAGCCCCACAAAGAGCCAGTGACCACCTCGATCCAGGTCTTATTTTAGCTGCAGCTCAGGGGTGAAATACCCGTTCAGATATTCAGCTCCAGAGGCCAGAGCAGGGGAAACATTTTTACTCTGCACTGTTTAAATTGGAATAAATCCGGTGAGCCTGAGGCTGAGACTCTGGCAGTCACAGCCATGCCCTCCCCTTGCCTGGGGGATGAGGTGAGGGTCCACAAAAGGTTAAAGTGGCCTGAAAAAGGAGGGGGCAAGGCTGGGGACAGGTGGCAAAGCCACTGTAGTGGGTGACCATGCAGCCAATGCAGGGTGGAGTCAGAGGGCTGCTGCTGGAGCCCCTACCCCAGAGGGCTGGTGCAGCTCTTGGAGGGTCCAAAGAAGAATTGGAGGAGACTTGAGGTAACCATTCAAGCCAAGGCAGCTGAGGAGGGACAGATCCAGCCTTGAGGAGAGGAGCCCCCCAAACATGGCCCTGCGGGAGTTTGCTGCTTCAGGAAAGCCCTGGCTCCAACCCTGGTGCCAGCCAGGGCCTAACTGCGAGTGCCATGGCTTGGGCTGAGCTGTTGTCCAGTCACCAGCCCTCGTCATCTTGGTCCGTACCAATGCCATGGACAGCAGAGCTGCTGCTGGGATGCTTGCCAGCTCTCAGTCCAAGGACCAGATGATGACGACTTGTCCCTGACTCCCCAGTAAAGACAGTAAAGCCATGTTTGGTGCAGAACTGGCGGTGCATTGGCCTCTTTCAGTGACAGCTGGCTGCCCAGTGATACCACACTCACCAAAGGCTGGGGGGTCACTCCTGGCTCTAGAGTGGTGACTCAGAGCCATGGTGATGTGGCAGCTCTCTCAGGGACTCCAGGCTTGGACAGACATCTCCTGCAGGAGGGTATGTGCTCGGTGTTCTCAGGGATCATTCCCCATGTCAATACGCTCCCATGCACCATGCTCCACAAACACCCCACTCCTGTTTTGTTTCTTGTCCCTCTGCTTCCACCCAACCTCCTCTGCACCCTCAGCATGAGGAAAGCCCTGCAGCTGGTTTGGGGGCTCAAGAAGCAGCAGCAGGAGATCAGCCACAGATTCCTCTATGCCAAGGCAAGGAACATCCCACTCTCCCAATGCAGAGGTTGCATGGCCATGAGCACCCAAATGTGGCCTCATCCTGCTCAGCAGGAAGAGTCCCATTGGGCTTTTCCCCAGCCACTCTCTCAGTCCATGGTGGGGGGTGACAGGGTAAGGAAGGATAGACGAGCTTTCTCAGGTCTGTCTATCCCTTTACAGTTCAATCCAGGCTTAGTTAAGGCTCTTCCTAGGCATCACAAAACAACAGCAGGGTTGTTTCTGCTCTCAAGCCCCTGGGTCCAGCTGCTACGGTTTTGTCCTCAGTGCTGGCATGTTTTAGGGAGCTCAGGAAGGAACTGTGCTTCTTCTACCCATTCTGTGTCACCTGAGCTGCTTGTGGCACCACTGCAAACACTGTTAGCTGGACAGGGACTACCCCACCTCAGCCTGAACCCACCCCCCAGGAGCCTCTTGCACATCCCAACATATCCTGATGTACTTCCTGCCTGGACATACAGAGCATGGGACACCCCAGGTCACTGTGCTCTCCAGCCCCAGTCCCCATGTGTGCCACCTACCCACCTACCCTACATTCCCAGACTCAGCCTAGGGCTGCAGATTTTCCCCAATGGCTGACCCAGCTGCAGTCCAGCTCACTGAGCTCCTTCCTCCAACAAAACCCCACATCCCTCTGTCCCCATGGCGCTTGTGCAGGTCCCAGCAGAGAACCCCGTCCCAGTTCCATCCTCATAGAAAGCTGCCCCTGCTACCCTACCAGCATCCTGGCCCAGCAATGATCCCACTGCAAAGCACGGCCAAATACCTCATGGGGCACACACCACCTCAGATCCCTGCCCCAGGAGCCCCAGCGTTTGTGTTGCCAGCCCTGCAGGCTGCACAGGCAGTGCCAAGAGCTGCCGGGCTAATGAGAAATGCATGGGACCCACATCTGGTAGCGATTGAGATGGGAGCAGCGCTGGGAAGGGAGGAAGTACAGATTTCCTGTAGCACAAAGGAAGGGAGACTAATGTCTGTGGTGGAGCAGAGGCCTTGGCTGCCCCCTCCCTCCACCTTCACCAGGGTGCACTGGCACCAGATTGTGCTTGCTCCCTTACCGGCACTGCTGGAGTGTGTTCCTGGGCATGTGCCCTCCTCTTCCCTGGGCTGAGCCTCTCAGCTGCCTCTCAGCTGCCTGGCCATGCTGCTTTCCACCCACAGGGATGCACAAGCACCCCATGGCCACTGTCCACAGCCATGGACACGCACTGCCAGAGCCTCCTGCATGGCTTCCTCCCTCCAGCCTGCTGCTGCTCAGGGTCCCCACAGCCAGACACCCCCAGGCTTGAAAGCCCCTCAAAACAGTCTTGGGTGGGGAGCAGAAGCCCAGTGAAGCCATGAGAGCAGAAAAGTCAAGGCAGAGGCTGCACTGTGCCATGCCCATGAGGCTGTGACCCTTGGAGGGGACGAGGCAGGTGGCATTTATATCCTCACCAGGACAGGCAGCCGTGTCAGGGGAGGCAGTTGGTCTGGTCATGTTACAGGTGAAGCCTTCATCACCATACCTGAGCATCACTGGCTATCAATGGGATTTTGGGTTGTGCTGGGGGTATTCCTCAGGACAGCAAAACTCTGTGACAGCCGGTGACACACAGAAGGGGATATTTAGCAAAACCTGCCATCAAATCTTCGTGGAGAAATATGGCAAAATGTTGGGGATGCTTTCAACCTGATCCAGGCTATTGCCTCAGTCAAAGCTGGGCAGTACAGCTCATAGCTCTGTTTTAAAGGACCCTTTTTTCTCATTACCCAGCAGCTCAGCAGAGGCTGCATCACTCAGCCTTCTGGCTGCTCCAGCATGGCAAAACCTCGTACTGGTTTCTGAGGAAATAATTCCATGGAGGTGTTGCTACCAGGCTGGAGGAAGGATGGGCAGGGGCCAGGCTGGACAGACGGACACGGCAGGGTTAAGTCCATAAGGTCTAAGCAGCCCAGGCATAGAGAGATCTGCAGTCAGCCTACCCAAAGTCTCTCCAGCACTTGGGATTTCGAGTTCCTTGAATGGAAATTTGAGGCATTGAACTGGGGAAAAAAGTAATTTCCATTCAGGATACCCCATTTTGCTGGAGATACTCTCTGTTCTCTTTGCCATTTACAGTCCCCTTGAGCTGCAGCGTAGCTTCTGGAGGCTTTCAAGTCCTATTAAATCCAGTATTTTTAAGGCATTTTTAACCCATTTCAATGAATATTTCCTCCTACTAATTCAAGAAGGGATCCTTTTCCTGTGCTCTGCTGCCACGAATGAGCAGCTAATTCTGCTCCAGTTCTCATTTTCCACACCCCAGCATACACGGAAAGGACCCATCACCATCCCCGTACACAACACTCTCCGTATTTCCAGGGATTAGAAGGAATCTGGGCAGCCGTGCAGCCTCATCCTTCCCAGGGCACCCACAAACATTGTCCAGCATGACCCTGGTGCAGTGTCCGTAGGGGATGTTCCCCAATTCACGGGATGAAATTACTTCACAGAGTGCAGTCCCACCAGTGGTGGTGACGCACCACATTTTTGGGCGTGGTTGAAGTCATTCAACATATTTGTAGCTGCTTGCAAGCTGGAGCAGGGGGCACTCCGAGATTCCTCCCCCTGCATCCCATGGTATGGGCTGGAGTGGAACCGCCTGGAAATC
>VYXF01007126.1:151468-166748 GCA_013397295.1 Polioptila caerulea
GGGGGGAGGCACAATTGCAAGGGTGCTTCTGTGTGTTGTTGAAGCAGAAGCAACCTCTTAGTCAGGCAGACCCTTCCCAGAGTCTCCTTCAGGCTCATACCAGCATTATCTGTATTAGTTTATCTTTGTGCTGGCCAGCATTATCTGTATTAAAGGAGGATTTCAGGCCTCAGCCCAGAGTTACTGGACTAGTGTTTGCAGTGTTCCACTGATCTAGAAAGCAGAGCTTTTGCTTTGTTCTTTTAAACCAGTTTCCAAATTAAGAGAAATAAAGCACTCCCCTTCTGGGGCTGCAGCTTTCTGAATACCAGTGGTTGTGTTTGTCCTGTCCTCAGTTAATGAATGTGGGGCTTGTGGTGCCTTAGATGGAAGCTAGGGAGGAATCAGGAGTGTTTCTGAGATATTTCAGGGTGCTAAAAGAACTTGTGGGTAGCCTTATGGTGGGGAGAGCTGGTGCTGGAGAAGACAAACACAAGATAATGGCTACAAGGACCAAGGAAGCTTTTGGAAATTCAGAGCTCAGGCCCCCCCTCCCCTTTCTATCATGTGTGGGTGTTCCCTCCCCATGGGGATGATGCTGCTGTGGGTCAGCAGCTGGAGACAAGGTCTACTGTTTGTGTGGAGTCTTCACCACCTGGTTGCAAGTCCCCTTCTGGAAAGCAGGCTGGTATGGGACCTGCTAACCACCACAGGGTCCCCAGCAGAGCTCTTGGAACTGTGTTGCAGCTGGACCCTCAGATGACAGCTCTGTGCTACACTGCTGAGCAATGGTGAGCGGCAAGGTGGGCAACATTCCCCTCTGAAGACACCTTCATCCTCCTGGGAGGACACAGGGTAGCCACTGGTGCTGACTGGGTGAAGTCAGCATCTGTGGTCAGGTTTGTGGCCAGAGCTATTGGCAAGAAAACTGTTTCCTGAGGTGAGGATAGGGAAGGCAGGGGTGAATGATGGGTTCTATTCCAGGAAAGGATGCCCGGGTACTGGGGGTCACACTGCTTCCCAGAAATTTCCCTTTACACAAGCTCTCTGGAATGGCTGCAGCAGCAGCAGAGTTAAAGTGTGGCTGGAGGAGCTGGGATTGAGGTTACTGCCCATGGCTTCAGCCCCACTGTGCTGCCCTGTGGGATGAGGAATGGAGTCTACTTTGGTCCAGAGCCTCCGTTATCCAGGATTGCTGCTGTCTCTCCAAGGAGAGCCAGTGCCAGGGATCACAGGGGCTGTTCTGGCACTGCCAGGACAGCAGCAGCTCTCGGGCTTCCTGCTTCCTGCCTGCTCTGCCAGGCAGTTGATCAGATGCGGGCTGAAGTTTTCCATGCCTGTGGTCAGGTTGAGTTTCAGAAAGGCCAAGATGGAGAGCTGCAGGGGGTTAGACGTGGGTAGCCGGTGAGAAAGGTTATCTTAAGGGAGCAAAGCCTCTGAGATGGCTTGTGATCAGATCAGCATGATTTCAGCAAAGGAACACTTGCTCAGCCCCTGAAGTTGGACTATACAATGTGGAGGATACTGATATTTTTCCAAGCATGTGTCATTGTGTCAGTCTGGTGACACCATCCCACAGCATTGTTGTGCCCCAGCCACTGCAGCTACGGTACTGCCAGTAACACAGGGCAGACTTGGTGAGAGTGACCTGAGGGGTCTGGAAGTTCTGCTGGGCTTTGTCTGTCTCAGCTTCTTGGTTCAGTGACCTGTGCAGCTCCCAAACTCTCAATTAGTGTCCAAGGAACATGTTTGGCTTCAGCTATCCACAGACCTGCACCGAAAGTGCCTGCCCAGAGGTCCATCTGTGCCAGAAGTAACATGGATAGGGGATGCAACCAGAGGATCAAGCTTCCTGTTTAGGTGCAAGGTGACTAATGTGAGCGCTATGGCTCCATACCAATTCACCCAGGAGCTGGTGGAAGGTGAGTGATGGGTGGCCTGAAGAAACAAGTACTGTTTATTCCTTCCTTTTTCTGTATTTTGGGCTGTTGAGGAGAAGAGCAAGGTGCCCTCCATATAAGGAGGTCGACCCAGTGTGGATGAAGGTGGATGTGTTCATATGGGAGCCCTCAAGTGTTGCCCTGTGAGCTCTGAATTGTGGGTGCAGCTTGAGTGTGACAGTTTGAGTCATGACTAGCGGATCCATGAAAATGCCAGCTTAACTGCCCAGGAGCCATTAGAAAATTAGATGAGACATGGGAAGGGGATCAGAGAAGGAAATGAAAAACATGTTGCTGCTGTAAAGCCCCTAAATGCAAATCCCTTCACCCTGACAAAGGCATGATAGGGATGGAACAAGCTCTGCAAAGGCTCTGGGGACACCAGGGATCTGGAACACCTTCCAGACGAGCTGGATTCCTTTATCTTTGACAAAGGGCACAAGAAGGGGCAGGGTGAAGATAAAACTATAAGTGACATGGAGAGGGACTTCAGTCTCTAGAAATACCGGAGCAGCAGTGCTGCAGGGCACCTGTAACAGGCAGGGTTGGGTGGGATGGGTGACTGCTTGGGAAACTCCTGCCCCAAGGGGCTACAGAGGCAGGAGGTTTATGGTGGTTCAAGAGGAGGTTAAGCACTTCTGGAAAAGAAACACCTTTTGAGTTAGAGATCGATAGGGGTGATTCCCCTGATTCCCCTTCCTTGCCCTGCAGAGCCAGGTGGAAGCACCACAGGCTTTTGTTCAGGTTTTGTGCTCCTGGCCAGGCAGGAGGATTGTGCGCTGCAAGGGCCTGTTCAGGAGCTCACCCCCCCCACGCTTCAGTTTCTCCATGACAAACACCTGAGCACAGAGGATATGCTGCCGATCAGGCAGCAGGTCCAGAGCAGAGTGAGTAGAGACAGAGGAGCAGTATCTCAGCCCTTTGCTCCATCCAGAACTGCATCCAGTGGCTGTGATTTGGGACAGCTGTTCCATCACAGAATCACAGAGTAGTTTGGTTTAGAAGAGACCTTGGATTAGAAGCTCATGAGCAGGAACACTCATCCCAGGTTGCTCCAAGCCCTGTCCGACGTAGCCTTGGACACTTCCAGGGATCTAGGGGCAGCCATAGTTGCTGCGCCAGGGCCTCACCACCCTCACAGCCAAGAATTCCTTCCCAGTATCCCACCTCTCCCTGCCCTCTGGCAGTGGGAAGCCATTCTCCCTCATCACTCCAGGCCCTTGTCCCAAGTCCCTCTCCAGCTCTCTTGGAACCCCTTTAGGAATGGGAAACGGCTCTAACGTCTTCCTGAAGCCTTCTCTTCTCCAGGCTGAATACCCTCAGCTCTCCCAGCCTGTCTCCAGAGCAGCCCAGAGTTCCAGCCTTTGGAATATCTCCACGACCACCCTGTATCCCGTTTCCGTGTGGCTCCAGCCGCGCACACACTCCCGGGGGGCCCACCCTGGGGCCGGAGTTTCAGCCCCGGTACCCCCCAACCTCCGCTCCCCGCTCCAGGGAGACACCCCTGGGGATGCCGCCCGGGGCTCACTCGGTCTCTGCCCGGCCCCGCCCTTCCGCCGAGCCCGGGGAGGCGGAGCCGGGCGGCGGCGGCGGCGCGGAGCAGGTGAGGCCGGGGCCGGTGTTGGGCCCCCGGCCACTGTCGCAGGTGAGCGGCAACCCCTGGGCCGGGGGGCCGGGCTGGGACTGGCACTGTGGGGAGCGTTCCGGGGGAGCGCGGCTGGGATCGGGGCCGGAGCTCGGCGCCGCCCGGAACCGGCATCGTGGCAGGGCTGAGAAGGGGCGAAACTATCGCCTCTCCCCGCCCAGGATGAATCCGGAACCCCTACACACCCTCCTCGGTCCGGGGGTCCCCACCCTCGGCCACCCTCCGAACTCCGGGGATGCTCCGTGTCCAGTGAGCACCGAGCTCCGCATCCTCCCAGCTGCGCCTGTTGCGTTTGTTGGGCTTGGGGACCCCGGTGCTGCCAACGCCTCTAGTTGCGGGGACCTGGATGTGCAGGGATGGGAGTCTTAGCCAGCACGGATTGTACCCGTTGTCCTCATGGGCCATAATCGGCCCTGTAATTCCGTCGTCTCCCAGTGGGCTTTCCACGACCTTTTGGCCTCAGAGAGGTGGACCCTGGAGCGGGGCTGCACCAGTCCTCCGAGCAGGACATGTTGTTCACGTAGGGGTGGGGCTTCTGGCACAGGAAGGAGGACAGCTGGGAGGGGAGAATGTTTCCAAAGTCACCAATCGCCCCATGGAGATGGGAAGCAGCACCTGAAGGTCCCTAGAGCTGTGTTCTCCCACTGGCACAGTAGCAGCTGCCAGCGTGGCTGGTCCCTGGCACTGGCTGTTTCTTGATCTGGCTGGGGACTCCCATGGGAGCTGCTCTGGACTTCTTCTGCAGCTTCTGCATCATGCCTGAGCTTTCCCTGGGGAAGCAGCAGGAGCCTGGGAGCAGGGAGATGCTGCATGCCCCCGTGGTGGGGTGCTGGTACAGCAGGGTGAAGTTCAGGTAGATGTTGGCTAAGGTGGAGAGGAGGCAGCAAGGGAACCTTCATCAGGGCCAGGGCAGACTGGTTTGGGCTTTAACGAGATGGGAGTGCTGTGGTTTGCCTGCCACCTGGCACACTGGCACATGTCCCTGTCCTATGCCATCCCTGGAGGAGGACACACTCTGTGCTGAGCTCCATGCTGGCTGAGGAGCCAGGGACACCTGGAATGTGTCCCGGTAGCTTTTCCTACCTGTCCCCAGCACCTGATACCTCACAGCCAAGGGAATGTTCACCTTTTCCTGCCCCTCTACCAGGTCTCCAGGCCGGATCTTGCTGCCAAGGACCTCTTACTCTGCTGAGGGCAGGGCCTATTGCCTCCAGGATGGCAAGGTGGCTGCCCCGCTCCACTGACCTGATCCGTTTCTGCCAGAAGCTCAACCGGGTAAAGACCTTGGAGGATGACATGATGGAGACATCCTTTAACAGATGCCTTTCCACTATCGACTTGACGCTGCTGGGCATCGGGGGCATGGTGGGCTCCGGGCTGTATGTCCTCACAGGCACCGTGGCCAAGGAGATCGCTGGCCCTGCCATCATCATCTCCTTCATCATCGCTGGCTTTGCCTCACTCCTGGCTGCTCTCTGCTATGCCGAATTTGGAGCCCGTGTGCCCAAGACAGGCTCTGCCTACATGTTCACATATGTGTCCGTGGGTGAAATCTGGGCTTTCCTCATTGGATGGAATGTGCTGCTGGAGTACATGATCGGGGGGGCCGCGGTGGCCAGGGCCTGGAGTGGCTATCTGGACTCCATCTTTAACCACAAGATCAAGAACTTCACCGAGACCCACGTGGGTGTCTGGCAGGTGCCATTCCTGGCCCGCTATCCAGACTTCCTGGCAGCTGCCGTCCTGCTGGTAGCCACCGCCTTCATCTCCTTTGGGGCCAAAGTGTCCTCCTGGCTCAACCATGTTTTCTCAGCCATCAGCATGGGCGTCATCCTCTTCATCCTCATTATGGGCTTTGTCCTTGCACAGCCCAAGAACTGGAGCACCCAGGAGGGTGGTTTTGCCCCATATGGGCTGTCAGGCATCATGGCTGGCACAGCCACCTGCTTCTACGCCTTTGTGGGCTTTGACGTCATTGCAGCATCCAGCGAAGAGGCCAGGAACCCGCAGAGGGCTGTCCCCAGGGCCATTGCTTTCTCCTTGGGGCTGGCCACCGGTGCTTACATCCTAGTGTCAATTGTGCTGACGCTGATGGTGCCCTGGCACACACTGGACCCGGACTCTGCCCTGGCTGATGCATTCTACAGGAGGGGCTACGCCTGGGCAGGGTTTCTGGTGGCTGCTGGCTCCATCTGTGGTGAGTACAGGCAGCAGTGGGAGGGAGCTGCCCACCCCCTCTGCCTTGGGGGCTGGGAACAATCCCCAGTTTGGGTTTGGGTCTGATGGGGTCTTCCTTCTTCTACCCGTCCCTCAGCAATGAACACAGTTCTGTTGAGCAACCTGTTCTCCCTGCCACGCATCGTCTATGCCATGGCCGAGGATGGGCTCTTCTTTCAGGTCTTCTCCCGAGTCCACCCCCGCACACAGGTGCCCGTCATCGGCATCGTGGTATTTGGGCTGCTTATGGCCCTGCTGGCCCTCATCTTTGACCTAGAGGCCCTGGTGCAGTTCCTGTCCATCGGCACACTGCTGGCCTACACCTTTGTGGCTGCCAGCATCATTGTCCTGCGCTTCCAGCAGCAGAAGGGGGCTTCCCCTGCACCAGCGGCCAGTGGCCAGCCCAACCCCGAGCCCCATGAGGGCCCGTCGGGGGGAGAGCTGAAGGAGTACGAGTCCTTCTCTGACAAGCTGCAGCTGGTGGACAGGGACAAGAGCAAAGAGCATCGGGAGCCAGGGCAGCTGAAGGCAGCGTTTGAACCCTACCTGGAGTTCCTCAGCGACTTCTACCCGGGTGAGGTGGTCACGGTGGCTGTGGTGACCCTGATGGTGTCTGCCATCTGCCTCTGCTCCATCTTAGTATTTGGCAACACTCACCTCCACCTGCCCACCTGGAGCTACTCCCTGCTGCTGGTCCTCTTCAGTCTGGGCTTCCTGCTCAGCCTCCTCCTCATCTGGGCACACGAGCAGCAGCACAGCACCCTGACTTTCCAGGTATGCCCGGGGCCCAGGCAGGGAGTCCTTCTACAGGGATGAGGGGAAGTGGGAGCATCTCTGATGGACTCGCAGGGCTCCCAGGCACAGCACTTTGTTGAAAGCACCACAACTGCTGAAGGAGGAGGAGGGAGGGGAGGAGGAAGAGGGTGTTTGTGGACACTGGGTGGGGGGAGTACTGGTAGTGTTGGTGCCTCTGCTGTTACTCTCTGTGGCCACTAGTCCCCAGGAAGGGACATCCCCAGCAGTTCTGTGTCCATCTCATGGGATGGAGAAACACGTCATTGGAACCAGGGATTACTCATGTCCACCTTGGGCTCCCTTCTCTGCATCCCCAGCTCCTTACTTTGGTTGCCCTTCAGCTATGTGATGGAGCTCATTTTCAGCCTCCAAACCACTTCTATGCCTCTTGTGCTCCCCCTCTCCTGTTTTCAGCCCACCTAAGCCCTGATGTAGTCAGTGCAGCTTCATAACACCAGCGGTGGTACCACTTCCCTGCCATGCCCCTGCCCTGGCTCCTCCAGCAAGGACCACGTTGGCTTAGGATTACGCCAGGAGCTTGTTTGGTCCTTGTGATGATGCCTGTGCCCACCCTACCAGCCTGGCTCCCAGCTCCTGGCTTCATTGTTCCTTTTCCTTAAAGAAAAATGACACTTCTAGAAATCCCATGGTGACTGTCCTTTAGTCCCTATGATTTTAAAGATGGAGAATGTATTCCTGCAGGTCTCACCCCTGCCAGCTCCTTTTCTCCTGCAGATCCCCCTGGTACCCCTGTCCCCAGCGCTGAGCATCATTCTCAACATCTACCTGATGCTGAAGCTCAGTTACATGACGTGGCTCCGCTTCGCTGTCTGGCTCCTCTTAGGTGAGTGCTCCCACGGCTGCTCCAGGGAGGGGGAACAGGGTTAGTCTTGGCACTCTCCAGCTGCCTTGGCAGTTCCTCTCTCCCACTTATGGGTCTATAAAGCATATCCTGCCCTTTTCCGGTTCCCCTTTGGAGATGCAAGCCAAGGTCTCCCAGTATCTCCTGAGCCTCTCTGTTTCCCAGACTGCTACAGCTTGTTCCTGTTGAAGTTCAGATTCTCCTTAAAGCTCTGGGCCAGAACCACCCCCTGCTCCTGAGGCAGCTCCCTGGGGCTCAGGAAGTCCTTCCCTTTCCCAGGGACTGAGGGTTCTGCCCTTCCTCTTAACATGCTGCAGGACCTTTTTCCTCCTGCAAGCAGCTCAGTTAAGCCCCCACGGTGCTTTAGCTTTTTACTCCACTGAGTTGCTGGCCACATCTCTGCCTCATTCCGCTGTGACGGTGCCAGCAGCCAGGCCGTGCTGGAACCCCTGCTGTCCCTGTCCCTGCTGCAGGCCTGCTCGTCTACTTCGGCTATGGCATCTGGCACAGCAAGGAGAACCTGCGGGAGCCGCGGCCCCAGCGTGTCAGCGCCCGCTACGTGGTGTTCCCGGGTGGCAGCCTGGAGGAGAGGGTGCAGGCAGTCCAGCCCAGCTCCCAGGCTGCCACCGGGCTGCCAGACACTGACACCAATGACTGCAAGAGATGACATCCCTGGCAACAGAGGCACCTGGAGATGGGAGCGTTGGAATCCCCTCCCACAGTGAGGCCAGAGACCCACCCCCCTCCTCCTGGTCCCTCTGAAAGCAGAGCCACTGGGGCTGCCCTGGGTGTGCGGCTCCACCTGGAGAGGATGAGGACGCTCACCCTTTTCCACATGCTTCTGAAGGAGTGTGGAGGGACCTGTTGCACGTGGGAGCTGGGTCTCAGCCCAGTGCCTGTCCTACCCGTGAGGAGGCGTGTCCTTGTCACTTCTCCCCGAGCATGCCCTGGGATTGTGCAGCATGTCTCCTGTCTGCAAGCACACCCATGCAGAGGTTCCCCAGGAACCAGGACAGGCAGGCCAGTGCTGCCCATCCTGATTCTCGTCCTGAGCAGAGTCCCCTTCAGAAGGAAGCAGGGGCCAGTCATGCAACCCCACAGGCACCCCTGCCATCCCTATCCCCAGGGCTGTTCTCCTCAAAGGCTGGGGCTGAGTGAGCTGAGGGGTAGCTTGAGACATGACATGTAGAAGGGGGTATAGCCAGAGTGGGTAGCTGGGCAGGCACCCCAGGAAAGCCAGTGAAGGCTGGCACAGCAAAAGCCCAGCGGCATCTTCCCAGCCACTGGAATTGGCTGTCTCGGGGGTGGTCTAGGGGCCATGCCTTCTGGAAGATAATGCCATGGCCAGGCTCCTGCCCCAGTCCTGAGCAGGATATGGGTGCTCAGGACCCCAGGTATGTTGCCTTGTCCCTGGAGGTCCCCAGTGGCATCCCTGGGCTGGTCTGCCTGGAGCCGGCTCCCCACTGCTCCTGCACCCCAGCAGCACCAGCTGCCCCACCATGGGTACTCAGCCCCCCATGATGCCCCTTCCAGGCTCTCTGGGGCTTGGGACAGGCTCTGCAGGTGCTTTTCAGTATTGCCCCCTCCCCAGAAATTATTCCCATGCCCAGGGGTCACCCCAGCTGCAAGGGTGTCATGGGGGTGTCCCCAGCAGCACTGCTGCAGCCACCTGGCTGTTTTGCCCATGGGCAGCCTAAAGCAGAAGGGAAGAGAGTTTCAGCATGTTTTGGAAGTCAGTCAAGCATGAGGTTGCCGACTTGATGAGCCTTGTAGCATGGACACCCTGCTCCATCCTCATCCTCTGCATGCTGCGAGGAGCTGGGGACTGTGGGCAAGCTGTTCCATTATTTCTTGCTGGCCAGTCCCTGGGGGACCCTAGAGCGGCTGTAGGATATACTGGCTCCAGTGAACCCCTCTGTCTGCCAGCACTGCTCCAGGTCTCGCCTCGTCCCCACGCTGCCGCCACTGGAGCTGTGGCCCTGCTTGGCACCTCTGTGTTGTGGCTTGTGAGCAACAGGCTGATTTGGTCATCCTCATAAACACTGTTTCTGCAATGGCTCTGGCTGGTTATGATCTCTGTGTCCCCAAGACTCAAGGTGGGAAGCTGCTCCCCAGTCAATGCTCAGGAAAGTCCCTCCAGAAAGTGGGGAAAGGGAGGGTCGTGCTGCCCACTGCCACCGGGGTTCCAGTCACAAGGACAAGCTCCAGCCAGACCCACAGAAACCAGGACCCCTCGGGGCTGGGGTAGACTGGCACTTGAGCTTTACAGTACACAAATACCCTGATATTGACTCAGACAGGACTGAACCCCACTGTGAGCAGCAAGGACAGTGCTGATCCAGAACCAGGGTAGGGTTGCTAAAGCTGCCCAAGGTTATGAGCCAAATTATGTGACAACTTGTGCAACTAATGGGAATTTAATCATAACCCACAGTTACCCCCATCCCCACACTGCTGTTCTATAGGGGAATGTCCTTACTGAGATAACAGAGTCCTTCTTCATTAAAAAGCAGGTGTTCAACAGGCACCTGGGGAGGCACAGGCTGAACCCTCCTTAGTGACTCTGCTTTAATCTCAGTAATAAATCCATTGTCAGCAGGACAAAGGCAAGTAAAAAGATCCAGAGGGACACAGGAGGAAAAGGGTGCCCAGTGGAGGGCTGGGGAAGGGCAGGAAAGTCCTCACAGAGGGATGGGCTGAGGGTGACTTTTATGTTCCCCTGTGGAGGAAAGTCAATGGCAGTCACATCTCTCAGCTCTCCTAGCAGGGGTCTCAGCCTTTTAAGCTGCAAAAGACCAAAGAGTTATTGAATGAGCCTTGTAACCATTGATACTTATTCTATTTAAAAACATTAATTTATAAATATGCACAGAAATCCCTGTTAGACTGTGGCACTCAAAGCTTGAGGTCCTCCCCAGCAGAGCAGAGGGTGCCAGGGATGCAGCCACCAGGGTATTAAAGGATTAGAGTATAATTCTCTGGCACCTGGGAGGCCAGTGGGGCCTCTGGAGCATGCTTGTGGGTTTTTTCTTAAATATGATTACAATATTGGTGGGTTCATGTGTCACACACTATCCTACAGTGGTAACATGCTCTGCACAGAACATGTACTAATTGATTTTTAATTGACTGCTCATTAATGCACATAGGAAGAAGGGGAATGGCAGTAGCCATTGGCACCCAGACAGCCCTTCTACAGGAATTTGTTCCTGAAAATTGTATTAGCAGAGGAAAAAAAATCCAAACTAAACAGCATCAGCACGGCTTTAAGATGGCAGCCTGTAATTGTAAGAGAAAACACTGGCTGCCCCATCTATACCCTCTATTCCAAAGAGATGTAAAATGAAACCATTTCCATGCGCAGCTCCCAGAGCCCTGTTTCATGGAGCTTCAGGAGCAGCTGCTTGCTGCTTCCCTGGGGCTGACCATAGACCTGTTTTACAGAGCAGTATCCTTCTCCAAATTAGCTTAAAAATAGAAATAAAGTCATGTGTTTTCTGGGAGCCATGGCAATGGTGTAATCAGTCGGCAGGAAATCAATGCAGAGCTGCAGGGAAGTATGTGGGTCAGTGCTGGAGTGGCCAGTCCTGGGGCTCTGGGAACTGGGAAGGGCTTTATGATCTGTGGGGCAGCTCTGACACACGTGCTATGGGCTGGGGTAAGAGGGTTAATGTGAGTCCTGGGTGATAATCCCCACAGACAGCATGGGAGTGGACAGGCAGCAGCCAGGGTTGGCTGAGCCTCTCCAGTGATGCTGCTGGACTGGGAGGACTGGGAGAGTAGCTGGCAGGGCACTGCTGGTTTGGTATGCCTTGGGAGGACAGTTCCCATGAGGCAAGTGCAGAAGGACAAGGAGAAATGCAAATCCAGAGGGGAATAACATGGGATTTGTACTAGAGAGAAAATCAGTGTTGGGGCTGCCACCTACCCCCTTTAAATGGCAGTGAGTAACTGAGCCTGTGGACCTTAGCCCCAGGTGCAGCTCAGGAATGCTCCAGGTATAGGCACAACGAGCCAGTGATGATTTTGGAGGCTTCAGGCACAGGATCACTGCTGCAGCCCGTGCAGCCCTGGGCATGGGACTAGTGGGAGCAGCAGAGATCTCTGGGCTGCAGGAGTTCTTACTGGGATCACTGGGCTGTGGAACCGACAGGGATTGCTGGGCTCTTATTTGGGAAGGCACAGGGGAGCAGAAGTTGCAGGTGCACAGTTTAATAACTGGAATAAGCAGCTGCTTGCATAGCTGAGCCCTGTCCATGCTGGAGGGAGGACAAGGGGAGCCCCAAGCACTGGAAGGAGGTGGTGGGTTGCACCCAGGAGAGAGCAGCTCCACGTCCTAATTAAATCACTTCCCAGCCTCATGTTCCTAAATTATCCCTCCCCACTCCCCCCGCCACAGCTCTGAAAGCAGCACAGATGAGCTGCAGGGCTCGAGGAGGCTGGCTGTAAGTAATCCTCTCATTATCCTGCCATGCTCCCCTCCTCCTCCTGCAGACACAGCCTGAGGATGAGGTAAGCATCACGCAACACTCCAGGATGCCAGCAGTGATGTATCTGCTCTTACCACCAGCCAGGGAATGGCAGGGCATTAAAAGATGGCACAGAGCAAGGTGGTCTTGTTGTCCCCTCGTCCCTGCACATCCCTGGTGGTCAGGCAGACAGGTCCCCAGGTCATTCCAGGAATGTTTGTGCTGTGTCTCAGCAGTCCCTGCAGCCACAGCTCTTCACTGTCTCAGCACTTTCCAAGGAGCTGTGTAAGCAAGGGCACAAACAGCACGGCCCCATCCCTGTGGCACAGGTTCCATTCCAACACCAGATGCATCTACTGCATCTGCTTTGGGGGCAAGGGAGGAAACGGCTATTTCCCCACATGTAACACACTACACAGACACAAAACTGCAGCTACCGGCCTCCATGATCTTAGCATTTTTTTCCAAACTTACAGATTCTTTAAAAGAAGAATAAGTCTTCCCCACATGCACAGAAGACATGGAATGAAGAAGTGGACTGAAACTGCCGTGAGGGAGATTTAGGCAGGAGACTAGAAATGCTTCCTGAGGCAATGGCAGCTTGGCCTGAGGTTGTGAAGCATCCATCAGATGCTGGCAGGAAGGAGCTGCAGCAAGCGGCTCCTCTGGAGCCAGGATGGCTGATTTCTCATTATCCCATACCTCTCTTGCTAGGCTGAAAGATTCTAGGGCAGCATTGGGGGCCCCAGTCCTTGCTGGGACAAGAGCCAATGCACCTCTGGGCATGGCAGCATGCTTGATATCCTAAAGGAAATGAAAATGCGCCAAAAAAAATACTTGGAAAACACAAAAAAACCCTTTTCTGTGGGGGGGAGCAGCTGGAGCCATGCTGGAGGCTTCACTGCCCAGCCCTGCTTCCAAAGTTAGCAGCTGCTACAGCTAGTAACTTACACCAGAGAAATTCCACATGGAATCAGGCAGTGAGCTTCCCTGGAGCAGTAATGCTCATTTTCCAGAAAAAGGCAGCTAGAGCAGTCCCAGAGTGCTGCAGCAAAACAAGCTGGCAGATTCTTCCAAAAGGTGACAGGGTACGAGGACAGTCAAGGCTTCAAAAGGCCACTGAACAAAGTGAGAGCTACTCAAGAATTCTGGAAAAATACCATTAGTGGTAATCAACGTGGATTTGTGTAACCTCTGTACTCTGGGACAGGACCTGAAAAGAGGCATTAATGCTGGTGTCCTGTAGCACCTTCGTGAGGCATCCAACTGCTATCTGGCACTTTTGCAAAGAAAACAAAAAGGAACAATACGGAATTGACACTTGGACACATAAAAAAAAGGCTCGGTACTAGAACCATTGAAGCCCTTGTGAACAGGGATTCAGCAAGTCTTCTGGTGATTTATTCCAAGATTGGTTTCCAACATAAAGAGAACACAACTGAGTTTGAGGAAAGAGGAACAGTGATTCCAGCTGTGGAGATCAGTAAGTAAATCGGGAATAACTGGTATTTCAGTATAACAGAACTACAGTTCTCAGAGTAACTCCCTACATGTTAATTCCTCATAACCTTTGGCAGCAGCTGCCAAAGCACAGCAAATCTCTCCAACTTCCCACACAAGCTTCCAGGCCAGCTCCATCTGCCTGCTTCGTCTTCTCCTGGCAGTCCTCTGGGAAGGCAAATCCCACCTGGGCACAGGGCAGTCTTGTGTTCTGGGTCCCTCAGCCACTTCATGAAACCCACAGGACAACAGGATGCTCAAAGTCCCTGTCCCAGTGACATTGCCTGGTATAACACTGCTGGCTCACCAGCAAAGGGAATCCCCAAACACAGGCTGATGTGGATGTACATAAGTACAAGATTCCCCTTCAAAAATAATTTCAAGCTTTGCCAGGAAAGCAAACACTGGATACAGTTGAAGTTATTTCATTA
Organism: Polioptila caerulea; assembly: GCA_013397295.1. Lineage (NCBI taxonomy): Eukaryota > Metazoa > Chordata > Aves > Passeriformes > Certhiidae > Polioptila > Polioptila caerulea. Next base: position 165,307 of record VYXF01007126.1, read on the forward strand.
TGTTTTTAAAGGATTAATTTATCTTTCCATTAAAATGATGAAAAATTATTCTGCTGTCGCTATTCACAATGCAGAGGAAAAGGTTGTAGCCCACTGTGCCTGACAATGTACCTCCCTGGGCATCACTTCTGCCTTCAGCCTGTGACTGCACCTGGAGTGAGTGCCCCTTTAGTTTACTCACAGTTGCTCTGAGTCCTGAATTCAACATTTAAGCCCATATTGCCCCAAGTATCCTCCTCTTTGTCAGTGGCAATTCTAATTTAAAAAATATTTACAGTTAAACAGATGCATGGCCATGACCTTGTGATTATTCAAAAGATACTACAAAATCAAATTATTTTCTCCATCCATGGATATCAGAGACAGGAAAATTAACTGGAAGGGACCTCAGAGAACTATTCCAAACAAAACAAACTTAATAAAAAGGTTTATCATAAAAATGAGTAGGAAAGATTGTACTTTTTTATGGTCCAAACTGCACATTTCTAAGATGCTGTGCCTGCTGAAAGCAGCTTCAGGTGGGGCTACCTGACATGAATGTACAAAAGGTTTGCAATTTCTTCCTAAAAATACTAATTTAAAAATATTTATTTAAAACAGAAGATTTATAATTTCTTCCTAAAAATATTAATTTAAAAATGTGGGGTACTTCAAGGGAGATGACACAAAGGATAAATTCTCAGCCCAAGGGGCAAGAGATATACTGACCCATTTACACATTCCATCCTCCCATCTGCCTGATTGTGGTTCCTGAGCAATTCAAAGCAGTCTGCTGGCAAATCCCTTCTGCTGGTCAATGTCACATCTCATGTGGTGAACCCTGGCCTCTGGTAGGTCCCTGAATCTCCAGCAGGGCAGACTGGAGAGGGCCCTTGATGTAACCTTGATGTAAAACTTGGGTTGCTCCAGCATCCAAAGGAATGACATGATTTTCATTAGTGGGAAAGACAAATTGCCCATCCCTTGGTTGAGGGGGTCTGTGGTGGTTTAGCACAGGCTGGGAGAGTTGAGGGTGTTTGCCTGGAGAAGACGGTGTTTGCCTCCGAGCCCCTTCCAGGCCTAACGGGGCTCCAGGAGAGCTGGAGAGAGACTTGGGATGGAGGGACAGGACACAGGGAATGGCTTCCCACTGCCAGAGGGCAGGGATGGGTAGGATATTGGGAAGGAATTGTTCCCTGGGAGGGTGGGCAGGCCCTGGCACAGGGTGCCCAGAGCAGCTGTGGCTGCCCCTGGATCCCTGGCAGTGCCCAAGGCCAGGCTGAACACGGCTTGGAGCAGCCTGGGACAGTGGGAGGTGTCCCTGCCCATGGCAGGGGTGGGGCTGGATGAGCTTTAAGGTCTCTTCCAACCCAAACCGTTCTGCTATTCTCGTTGTGAGGAGGGCCCGCGGCTGTCCGGAGCGCCCTGCAGCCGCTGTGCCCCGCTGCGGCCCGGCCCGGCCC
>VYXF01007126.1:167477-202545 GCA_013397295.1 Polioptila caerulea
GGTACCAGGAGCGCGACGCAGCCCCGCGTGTCGCCGTGGTCACCAAAGTGAAGGGGGCGGCGGCCGCCGAGGCCGCGGGCCGGCGGCTCTGGGACGCTGCGGATCTCACCTGGCCCCCGCAGGTACGGCTGGGCCCTGGGTGGGGGCAGGGAGGTCACACATATGGTCAGTCACCTTGGCAAGGGGATGCCGCAGATACCACTGGCCTCCCAAAGCCCTGGCAAGGCCATTAGTGCCTGTTTCACCCTTGGTGTCACAGGGTGTCCCCTTGGACCCACCCTGGTGTCAGACCCCGTTGACAGTGCCTTCTTGCTTTCCAGGGAGAAAATGTGCTTTTCCTGGTGACCCATTTCATTGCCACAATCCAGCAAGCCCAAGGTACCTGCCCTGAGGTGAGTGAATGGACCTGCCCCAGCCGAGCCTTGCAGGGGTGGGATGGAGCCACCTGTGGTGGCAGTAGTGGTCCTGCTGCTCTGTGGAATCCAGTGGAAGACCAGATAAAAGGGAAAAGTGGATTTATATTCCCATGAAACCAAATTCCTCTCATTCTCACTGCTTCATAGTGCTCCCCAGCACATCTGCACTTGCTCTGTCATACCTTCATGAGCCATGCTCTACCAGAACTGGTGGCCAGGACAGGGGACATGGGGCCTCTCCAGCTCAGAATTCTTTGTGTGATGGCACTCTATGACCATTCCAGGCTTTCTGCTGCCCTTGAACAAGGAGATGCCTTGACACACACTCCATGGATACCTGTGTCATATTTCCTTAATAACTCCGTGCTGCAGGACTAATGTCCATCTTAGTGTCCTGTTTTTAGGAGGAACGGAGCACAAGGTCTAGATGGTTTTCCAGCCAGCCAACACTTAATGGTATATGTCCTCTGGGAGAAATCTTCCCTTTAAGACTGGAGTCAGGCCAGCTGCTCTGCTGAGCTCTCCCAGGCTGGACCCAGCTCAGCAGATGGGAGCAAATGTCCTTTAAGCTGAACCACTGCTGGCACTTTGTACCTAAGCCAAGCACCAATTGTCCTAATGGCCCCTTCAGCTCCTGCTGTGGCCAAATGCTGCAGGGGTGGAGAAACACCAGGTTTGGGTCAGGGAAAATGGCACAATAATCCATCTTTAAAATTCTGAGAACTCCTGAAGTCCCAACAGAGGGGAAAACAAGTGCTGTAGGACATTTTGGGGTTCTCCCAGGCAGCCATGGGCACCTCTAGATGCTGGGTTTGCAGTGTGCAAGCCAAGGACACACAGAGCTGAGGATTTCATTCCGTTCCAGAGCTGGGGTGTGTGTGGGTGCTTGTCTCAGCCTACACCCCATGCTGGTCTCCAGAGTTCCTCAGTTCCTGGCAGTGGGGCTGTAGATAACATTCATATTTGGAAAGCTTTGAATATTTAGCAGTGGCAGCTTTTGGCTTTGCAGGGAGTTTGAGCTGTTGTAATATTCTTGATGACCAGAGTATTTGGTACTGGCAAATGAGTGTGTCTGTGGCCAGAGGCAGCACTGAACATGAGTCGAGTTGTTTCAGCAGCTGTACATACACTTAAATCTTTGCATCCTGTTATCCCTTTATGTTCCAGTGTTTGTGTTCCTTTTTAGACTACCAAGTTCCCTCCTTTCCCATGCCTTCTCTTCCTTCCCTAAATAACCCATTCCCTAAATACCTTGTGCAATCCCCAGATGTTCTCCTGCATCCTATAATGACTCCAGAGCCCTAAGTAGACCCCACCTAGCCGAAAGATGCTGCTCCTCTCAGATCATGTTGGTGGGTTTTACACCTTAATGAGAGGCTGAGGCTGTCCTGGGGCAGCCCAGAGAAGGCCTGAACAGACCCCCACTTCTGACACCATAACTGAGGATTTCCCTCCTGCATTTGTGCCTCTGTGCCCCCCAGAGCTTGGGGAGGTGGATTTCTGATGAGCTGGTGACTCCTGTCATGGCCTCAGGTAGCTGGGAGAGGTGTTAGTGGTGTTTCCTCAGCCACCATCATTTCTCTGTGTTTGCATAAGAGGTTTTTACTGCTCCTGACAATAAGGTAGGTCCAGAGTAAGGGTGAAGCTTTCTCTGTCTCTTGTAAAACTTGTATTACGCTGAATTTAGGGTCTACTAAGCTTTCTCCCAGGAATTCATCAGGGTACTTTAGAAGGTGCTTAATGGGCTCCGTTATTAGGGCTGTCCTGAAACCGTCTATGCTGGTTCCCAGTTCCATCTGAAAGGTCTGAGGTAGCTCCTGAGGCTTCCTCTGCCACTGAGCAGCAGGACACAAGTGCTCTGGAGAGGAAGGATTGCCCCTTGGACATCTCTTCTGACTGGCTAGAGGCTGGTGAATGTTTGTCTCTAACTGTTTGGGAAGCACTTGGAGAAGCAGGAGCAGCAATGGTTGGGAGTGACAGCATGGCCTCAGGTAGCTGCACAGTGCAGTGACAGCACTTCTCTCTGTCCCTCCCAGAGCCCCTCTGTCCTCGACGGGATGTGCACAGCAGATGCAGATTGTCCTATGGGAAACCCTGTGGTTCATGGCAATGGTACTGGGTGTTTTGCTGAAGAAACAACATCCTAGAATGGTTTGGATTAAAAAGAAACTTAAAGCTCATCCTGTTCCACCTCCTGCCATGGGCAGGGACACCTTCCACTATCCCAGGTTGCTCCAAGTCCTGTCCAGCCTGGTCTTGGACACTTCCAGGGATGCAGGGACCAGCCACAGCTTCTCTGGCCACACTGTACCAGGGCCTCCCCACCCTCATAAAGAAGAATGCCTTCCCAATATCCCACCTAAACCTGGCTCTGCCACTGGGAAGCCATTCCCCCGTGTCCTGTCCCTCCAGACCATTGTCCCAAGTCCCTGTCCAGCTCTCTTGGAGTCCCTTCAGGCACTGGAAGGTGCTCTAAGGTCTCTCCAAAGTCTTCTCCAGATTATCAACCCCAACTCTCTCAGCCTGTCTTATATTGTATCGTTTCTAGGGATAAAAACTGGGAAATGTTTGATGTTCAATGCCACCCATTCCACCTGTGAGATCTATGGCTGGTGCCCTGTGGAGAATGGCACCCTGCCCAGGTAATCAAACATGAGGAGACAGCAGATACTGGGAGCTTTGGCTCCCTCCCTCTGTGTTACCAGGAGTTTGACTGCACTCACCCAAGGGGCAGCCAGGCTCAGGGAGACCTCTGACATTGGCCTTCTGGTCAGTTAAACTCAGAGGACTTCACCCAAGAGCATTTCTTGCCCCTGTCCATTGTAGCTAAAATTCTGGGTTTGCAGGAGAGACTGCAGAGCTCAGGAAATGGGGCTTTGGCCACTCTGCAAGACTTGACTTTACTGGTGATTGTTTTCTAGGAAACCTCTTCTGGCTGAAGCAGAGAATTTCACTCTTTTTATAAAAAATACTGTCCACTTCACCAAATTTAACTTCTCCAAGTAAGTACCGTACTTCCCAGCTGGGCTGAGTATACAGCCCGGTCCAACCTTGGCACTGAGCCTGTCATGGGGCTGAGGAGCTGAAGCACTCATGGAGCCAGTGGCACCCAGGGCAGGTGGTCCTGGGGCAGTTAGGACAGGACAGGTGTTGAGGTGAATACAGGTCACTCCAGCTCTGCTGGGTGTGCAGCTCTAAGAGCAGTGGGATGGGGACACCTCAGAGAGAGGGACTAGTGTCCATCTGCTCATACAGAACGCTGCGGAGAGCCGGACAAGTCCAGCCATTCCCAAGCTCTCATTTGGAAGTGAAGCTAATACTTTTATCTTTTAGTCCTTGCAAAGTAGTTTCACAGAAGGCTAGTAAAGGGCTGTACTGGCCCCATGGCCCCAGGCACACTGACTGCTGCCTTACCCTGGGAGGAGACACGGCATGAACACTGTCCCTGCTGTTACCCCTAGCAGTGACTAGAGCTGGGTGCTGGGAGGAAACAAAGGAGCACAAAGAGGCAGAAGGGAAGGCCATGGCACATGCTATAGAGGATAACTCCATGTGAAATTCCTCTGGGCTGTTTTTTTTCTCTACCCTCTCTCCATCTGAGGCTTTAGGTGAGGCATTGACTGTACCTCCACCGATGCAAGAGCACTGGTGGGCCCAATCCAATGAGAGGGTCCCCTTTCTATCCCACAGCCAAACTCCATGACTTGCCACACCCCTGCCTCCCCTCTCTCCTGTCTTAGGTGCAACATTTTACAAACCACTGACCCCAGCTATTTCAAGAGCTGCACGTATGATCCAGTCTTCAACCCCTACTGCCCTGTGTTCCGTGTCCGTGACATGGTGGAAGCAGCTGGAGAGAAATTTGAAGATCTCGCACTGCTGGTACTCTTTTTATATATAACTGTGGAAGGTGACTCAAAATTCCCCAAGGATGTGAGCAAGAAACAGAGGACTGACCTGAAATGCTAAGGGAATATGTGATCTGGGAAGGTCTGAACAGTTAATTACTCAGCCAATCTGATCCCATGCTTCTCCTGAAATAAAATGTGTTTTGCAGGGGGGAAGCATCAGAGTTCTTATCGAGTGGAACTGCGACCTGGACCACCCTGCTACCCAGTGCCAGCCACACTATTCCTTCAGCCTGCAGGACACGACGTACAATTTCAGGTGAGGATGCTGGGACAGTGGCCACACAGGCCTGTGGGATCAGCATATGGCAATTGTTTGAGATTTCAGTTCTGATGGATGCTCTGAAAGGAGCAGCAGGGACAGGAAAGTTTGCCTCAGTCAGTTCACAAATGACACTGAGCTGGGTGGGAGTGTGGATCAGCTGGAAGGCAGGAAGCCCTGCAGGGGGATCTGAATAGGCTGGATCTATGGGCCGAGGCCAGTGGTGTGAGGTTCAACAAGGTCAAGTGCCAGATCCTGTCGTGGGGTCAGAACAATGCCATGGAATGCTCCAGGCTGGGGACAGAGTGGCTGGAAAGCTGCAGGCAGAAAAGGATCTGGTGAACATGAACCCAGGTGTGCCCAGGTGAGCAAGTAAGCCAAGGGCACCTGATCTGTGCCAGCCCTGATGTGGCAGCACAGGGGACGGTGCCTGTCCCCTGTGCTGGCACTGCTGGGGCACCTCCAGTCCTGGCAGCTCTTGTCCCCTCCTAACAAGAGAGACCTGCTGGGGCTGGAGCGTGTCCAGGGCAGGGAACGCAGCTGGNTGACAAGGAGCTTTATTGGAGGGAATGGTCTGAAGTTGCACTAGAGAAGTGTTTAGATTGGATATTAGAAAAATGCTTTTCACTGAAAGGTTTGTCCAGCCCCAGTAAAGCTGCCCAGGGCAGGGGTGGAATCCCCATCCCTGGGGGGTTTTAAATGCTGTGTAGGGATGCACCTGGGGACATGGGTTAGTGCTGGGTTAGTTGGTTGAACTTAATTATTTTAGAGGCCTTTTCCGATGATTCAGTGATTCCAAGGCAACTGGTAATTCAGGTTGTGCAGTTCCCACACTTTATAGTTCCATTGTGTTTGGAGCTGAGCAGGGCATTCATTACCTGCCTGAGGGCAGGGACTTGTGACTGTCCCCACTTGAACTGGGCACACTGAGAGCTGCATGCTCCCAGTGACCTAGACTGGGTGCTGAGGGGATGCTGATGCCCTGCTGTTGGTGCCAGTGAGTCATCACTGCATGTGTATGCCCAGTTCCCAGCCTGGAGGACACCCAGGAACCCACAGGCCCGCAATCCTTTGGCACTGGCAGCCCCTTTCCTCCCTGCCTGCATGGAGCTGCCTTTCTGAGCCATGCCCAGTGTCTCCCACAGAACTGCCTCCTACTACTGGGGCTCGCAGCGGCAGCTGTACCGGAACCTGCTGAAGCTCTATGGGATCCGCTTTGACCTCTCCGTGCACGGCCAGGTACTGTGAGCTCCTCAGCCCCAGGGCTGACTCCTCACACCACTGCTTCCACTCTGCCCTGGGGTGAGCTCTTCACCCCTTTTCAGAGTTTTCTAATCAGAGCAGGAGAAAATAGTCTCTCCCATTTGAAGAAAAAGCTTTTGGTAATGCCCTGAGGGAGATTTGCCTTTTTTGAAGGTCTGACACGGGGGCTGTGAAGTGTTCAGTAGGCAAGATGAGGTGATCTGGGCTTGTGGATGTCTCTCTCTGAGGGTCTTATGGTGGGAGCACCCTGACAATGATCAACCTGAACTCTTCTGAAGCTGGAAAATGAATCCCTTCTTGATTAAAAGTACCCTCAGGGAGAAAAAGTGTAGCCTGTCAATCCAGGCTGGACATGCCTCAACCATGTGCACTGAGAGCACAGAAACCCCACCGTGTCCTGGACTCATCCCCAGCAGTGTGGGCAGGAGGTAAAGGGGGATTCTGTTTCTCTGCCCTGCTCAGGTGTAGTGCTGCCTCCCGCTCTGGTGTCCCCAACACCAGAAGGATTTGATGCTGCTAGAGTGAGCCCAGAGGAGGCCACGGAGATGCTCCAAGGGCTGGAGCCCCTCTGATCTGGAGCCAGGCTGGGGGAGCTGGGGCTGTTCACCTGGAGAAGAGAGGGATCCAGGGAGACCTTAGAGCCCCTTCCAGGGCCTAAAGGGGCTCCAGGAGAGCTGGAGAGGGACTGGGGACAAGGCATGGAGGGACAGGACACAGGAAATGGCTTCCCACTGCCAGAGGGCAGGGAGATTGGGAAGAAATCCTCCCCTATGAGGGTGATGATGCCCAGGCACATGCTGCCCACAGAAGCTGTGACTGCCCCATCCCTGGAAGTGTCCAAGTCCAGGTTGGACGGAGCTTAGAACAACCTGGGATAGCAGAAGATGTCCCTGCCCATGGCAGGGGGTAGCATGAGATGAGCTTTAAGATCTCTTCCAACCCAAACTATTTCATGTTTCCATGATTGTTGATCCTACTCTGTGCAGCATCACTCAGAAACTCAATGCTTAGCTTTTCAAATGCTGAGAGCACTTCCTACACTGAGATGTCCACAGCTGGTCTTTTGTGCTCAGGTCTTTTGTGCTCTTTGCACCTGAAGAAGGTGAAGCACACAGTGCAGGACAGGGTGTGCCACTTCTAGGCTGAGAGAGCTGGTCCAGGAACTGTGGAGCAGGAAAGAACAGCAGGAAGAAAAACCACCAGACTCATTTGTGAAGGGAGGGATGCATCACATCAGGGTTGTGTTTGCTGGGATGTGGTTCCATGGGTGGCAGCTGCAGGAAGAATGAGGTTCCTGCTGTGCCTGCAGGAGCAGGTGGGTCACAGTAAGCTCTGCTACTTCTAGGTCATCAGGCACCTCAATCCCTTCTTTGACAGCACGAAGGGGTTGGAGTCAGCACAACAGCAGTTCCTACAAATGGGCATGAGGAAATATCCAGCACCTCCTGACTTTGAGCATGCTGCAAGGCTCAGCCCACATCCTTCTCACCCCTCTGATCACTCTCCACCCTTTCTCTTACTTCTCCACTGTTCCTCACCAGGCTGGGAAGTTCAGCATTGTTCCTACTGCCGTGAGCTTTGGCACCAGCATCGCCTTCTTTGGTGCTGTGAGTACTCCAGATACACTCCTTTCCTTTGATCTGTGGCTTGGGATTTGCCACTTCTCAATTGTCTCCCTGCCTGCCTAGGCGCAAGTCTTCCTTAGTGCCAGCCAGCACAGAGGGGTTATGGTCTGGCAGGGTGTCAGCTCAGGTCTCCCTGTGACCATTAGTAATGACACCTCTGGATTGGGATCCCGAGTGCTATCAGAGTCACATCTCATGGAGGTCAGGTTTTTGTGTGGTTCCTGGGACAGAGCATCACTGGGATGCTACTGGCAGGAGAGAGCAGCTCCTCTCTGCTTCTCCTCTAACTCTGAAGGGACCCAGTGTCCTGTCACTATGGTGGGGCAGCCCTTTGTAGAGCCCCTTTTGTGGCTCTTCCCTTCCAGCAGAGGATTAGGGACATTCCCCACCTGCCCCTTTTTCCTCCCTGACATGCTCATCCCAGTCCATATGTGATTGTGAGGGTGCTGAAACATCCCTCCCTGTCCATCATTGCAGCCTGAGGATCCTGTCTGAGCTCCTGGGACCGGATTGGGTCAGAGAGGAGCCAGTGGAGCTGGCTGGAGGCAGGGCTGGGTCACTGCCCCAGCAAATGCCCACAGCTGGCTGCAGGGTTCAGTGGGAGCCAGGATGGAAGTCCAGGCATTCCTGTGGGAAGTTTTTCATCTTCAGTGTTTGTCTGTCTCCAGGCTACGATGGTCTGTGACCTGGTTCTGCTCTACCTGGATGCAAAGGCTGACCTTTATTGGAAGGGGAAGTTTGAGGAGGTAAGGATAGGGCAACATGGGAGAGAGGAGGTTTTGAAGTGAATAATTTTAGATTTAATGATTTTTCTGCCCCTTGGTTAAAACTCAGTTCCCAAGATCAGGGAAAAACCTGGTGGAGCAGCTCTTAGTCTCCAAGTTTTGGATTTGGTTGCCAGTCTGAACTTTGAGAGGGATCCAGCTGGTGTCAGGAGTCAGGGAAAGTTGCACCATGACCTCAGCTACTGTCAAAACATCCATCAGTAGGTTGCCATGGGAACCTTACCTGGAAACTGGCCTGGCTCTATGATTTTTCACCCTCTTCCAAATGTGCCGAGAGGCCAGCTCTTCAGCACACGTCATGTTCCATGGATCATTGGCAGGTTTATGAGACAAGCATGATTCCATTGTGAGAATTTACTGCCCTGGTGAATCAGGGAGTCACAGGGAGGCCCCTAGAGACCAGGAGAGCTGGCAGCCCTGCCTCAGGTCATCTCCAGCTTTGTCTGGCCAAGTCTTTGGAGCCTCTGAGGACTGAGATCCCCCATCTCCTGGTGAACTGTCCTAAAGCTGCACCATCCTATGGTGGTGGGGACTTTCCTAACGCCTGATCTCGAATCCAGAGTGGAGTGGGGGTCCTGGACAGTGAATCTGGTTGCATGGAACCAAGCAGAGTAGCCGAGGGCCACCTGGGCTGCCTCCATGCCTGTTTTATACTGATGTCCCTGTTCATTTTGCAGGCAAGACCCCCTAAAGGTAAGCCTGAGGCCACAGCTTAGGGACATCGGGAATGCTCCAACAGAAGCACCCTTCCCTCGAGAGCCACCTCCAGGTAGATAACGATGGAGACACTGCTGCAGCCCTGATGGAGGTGGGCCAGTCCTGGCCCAGGTGAGCACTGCTGGAGTCAGAGTCTGCCTTTCCTGGAGAAGCACTGGCAGCAGTTCTTGGCTCCTGGAGCACAAAGCCATCCCAGGGGCAGCTCCCAGCACTGACAGCCGGTGCCGGAGCAGAGCTGTCCGCGGAGCTGTCCCAGAACCAGAGCATGCTGGTTCTGCTTGGCACGAGGCTTAAAGCATTTTGCATTTCTCCACATTCCAATGTCCATGGGCCTTGATTTCCCTTGAAAAACCGGGATGCAATGGAATAAATCTGTTCTGGAAGTGGGAGGAGGCTCTGTTCTATCTCTAACGCTGGAGGGACCGTAAGGTTGGGGAGCGTTGCTCTTGCACCTCACAGCACCCTGCATTGCTTCCAGCTGGGATGGCTTCATGGGGGCCACCTGTATTCTCAGAAGCTCCCTGGGAATCTCAGGGAGGGTTTAGGAGCTGAGCTTAAGGTTCCAGCCCTGGGTGGTACTTCCTAGGGGTGTGCAGTGGCTCCTGCAGCCTGGTTCCTGCCTCCTGCCAGGGCTGATGGTCAGCAAGGACAGGCACAGCCCGGGGGTCAGCTGGAATGTTTCAGAGGTGCTGACCACTCCCTCCCACTTTTCCCAGGCTGGGTTAGCTGGTGCAAGGCAGGGATCAGCTGAGCTGTGCCTGGGTGCTGCTCTGAGGGCTCCACAAAACTCAGAAACAGTGTCTGTGGGTTCGAGCGCTGTTTAATGCTCCCTGCCAGGACCAGCTGTGTGGGGTGGAGCATCAGTCCATCTCGACTGCTTGTCCCCCTGCGCCCCCTGGCTCCAGCCGGCCCTTCCCACCCTCCTGGAACTGCTGCATGTAGAACTGTGCTGCCAGCTGCTTGGTCATGGTCCTCAGTGCCAGGAAGGCAGCCACGATCTCGAGGAGGAGAAAGGCTAAGAACAAGCAGTGCATGGGCATCTCCAGCGGCAGGTGGATGACATGGCTGTCTGTCAGCAGGAAGAGCAGGAGGGGCAGCTGGATCAGGAAGGAGAGGAGCAGGAACCCAGCCAGCTCAGGCACCTGTAGAATCAGAACCTGCTGAGATAGGGCAAGGAGGCAGTGGTGGGTTGGGGAGACCCTCTGTGCCCCTGGAGCTTCCTGCATCAGTCTCTGGTGGCCTTGGCACCTAGGGACCAGGGATGTCCCTGCCACATGGAGCTGTGGTCAGGTGCTATCAAACCCCCCTCCAGTGCTGAAGGGTTACACAGGAGAGATACAGCAGGAGGGCAAGTGGGTCCCCTTCATTCTCTCTCTCCAGGTCCTGCCTGCACCCACGATTCTCCTCTGGGACAGCTCCAGGTAGAACTCCAGAGGAAGGACAGTGATGGGCACTTGGGTCTTGAGTGAGGGGACATCCAGCTCCCCCAGCTGGGCTGATGCTCACTGAGCACAGGGGGCTTTGTGGCAAGGGCAGGTGGTGCTTACCTTCTCCTGGAGGTTCCCCAGGTAGCCCAGGTAGAGGCGGGAGCCTTCAGCCAGAGAGAGGATGAGGAAGGCTGTGACCAGCAGGAACTGGTAGTGCCAAGGCAGCAGGTGGTACTGTAATGGGGGCACAGCCTTGTCTGAGTCCAGCATCCATGCCCAGTTTCCCGTTTCCCTGTGCACCATTCCCTGCTCTCCATGCCCAACTTCCTGTGCCCTCCTCTCCATACCCAGTTCTCCGTGCTCTGCCAGCTATCACCATGCTGGTGCCCAACTCTGCCTACTCTTCCCCCCCATTTTAACCATGCTTGCAAAGTTCATGATTTCCATCTCTAGCAGACAGAGATGAGCAGTGTTTTCTCATGGGGGTCAGGGCATTTTGGGGATCCATTAATTCTGAAGAGTCTCCTTTGTCCCCTGCACACTTTGTCCCACACCCAAGCCCAGGGAGTCTTGGCAGAAGCAGCTCCCCCCCATCCCTACATGCCCCATGAGCTGGTACCTTCAGGTGCAGCATAATCCCCTCAGCCAGGCACCACACGGGGAAGTAGTAGACGTTGAAGTAGAGCATCACCTGGAGGGGCAGGCTAGACAGCACCTCATGAGCTAGGCAGGACAGACAGACATGGGCAGACTGCTCACCAGCCCCAGGGTCCCCCTGCCCGGAGGGACCCCCCTCACAGCTTGCAGAGGTAAGCAACTGACCCTGGGTCCCACAAGGAGCTGATCGCAGCTAATGTTCTTATTTTTGCTGCCCTCCTTGCTGAGTGGGTTCAGGGACCCTTTGGGTGCTGCTGCCTCAGAAGCACCCAGGTGCTTTGTTGATGGACAACCCCTGTACCCAAGCCCTCTCTGCAGAGCCCTTCTGCCCATACCTGCCTGGTAGGTGTGGGCAGTGCCACTATCCCATGTCTTGTTGTTGATGAAGAGGGAGCCACTGAAGGCCACCAAGCCCCGGCGCAGGCTGGGGGGCAGCAGGGTGGGCGCAGCCATGGACAGCAGCTGAGCCCTGCTCACCCCAGCCCGGCTCAGCCAGGATTAGCCAAGAGGGAATCAATGAGATGACAGGCTAGGCTAATGCGCAGGGCCACACGGCCATTGGCTCCCTGGGGACAGGATTGCTGAGCCGGGAGGGGCATCTGGGGGCGGAGAATTCCCACCTTGGAACACCAAGCCGACGCAGGAATCACAAGGTGGAGTTGAAAGGAAATCACAAGTCACAGAGCATCTCCCCTCCGCAGCATCTTTAGGGGGTGATGGCAGGTTGTACCTGTCACCGTGACTTGCAGCAGCTGCACCCTCTCCCAGCCGGGCTCTATGAATACAAATATTGCTCGAATACCCCTCACAGATGAGGATGCCTCATGAGAGGATGGTGCTCTTCACCTGAAATGCTTCTTCAAGGTTCATGGAGCATTTACCCATCACTGTGAGTTCCCCAAGCCCCATCCAGGCTCAGGGGTGCTGGGGAGGCCAGTGGGGGATGATGTGTTAGGGGGTGGTTAAGCTAGAGGTGAATGGCAGGGAAAGGTTCTTCAGGAACTTCAAGTTTAAAATCACAGAATTATTAAGGTGGGAAAAGCCCTCGAAGATCATCAGGTCAAATCATTAGCCCAGCACTGCCAAACCCACCACTAAACCATGTCCCCAAGTGCTACATCTACACATCTTTTGAACACTTCCAGGGATGGGGACTCCATCACTGCCCTGGGCAGCCTGTGTAAGAGCTGGACAAACCCTTCCATGAAGAAATGTTCCCAATATCCACCCTGAGCCTCCCCTGGCCCAGCCTGAGGCCGTTCCCTCTCCTCCTGTATCTGTTGCCTGGGAGCAGAGCCCGCCCCCCCCGGCTGTCCCCTCCTGTCAGGAGCTGTGCAGAGCCAGAAGGGCCCCCCTGAGCCTCCTTTTCTCCAGGCTGAGCCTCTTTCCCAGCTCCCTCAGCTGCTCCTGGGGCTCCAGCCCCTTCCTCAGCACTGTTGCCTTCTTCAGTCAGTTCTTCCCAACATATCTGGTCTTACCTCATGATCTTCAGCCTCCAACTCACCCCATAAGGTGCATCAGAGAAGCTGCCTCAAATAGTGAGAGCAAATGCTATGAATGGGGTCCTTAAGGGCCAGGAACTGTCAAGGAACACAAGAAACCAAACAAAGAGACAATTCTTTTCCTGGATAAAGCTAAAATGAAATTGCAGAACTCACTGCTATATGCCACCAAAAACAAACCATCTGGGGCTGAAAGTATGGTTAGACCAACACCTGACTGGCTGAAGTTCTAGTACCAGAGAATGATTTGGGTTGGAGGAGACCTCAAAGCTCATCTCATCCCACCTCAAAGCTCATCTCATCCCACCCCCTGCCACAGGCACGAACACCTTCCATTAGATGAGATTGCTCCAAGTCCCATCCAACCTGGCCTTGGAGACTTCCAGGGATCCAGGGGCAAACACAGCTTCTCTGAGCACCCTGTGCCAGGGCCTGAAGAATTTCTTCACTATATCCCATCTTCTTCCCAATATCCCTACCTGCCCTTGTCCTGTCCCTCCATCCCTTGTCCCAAGTCCCTCTCCAGCTCTCCTGGAGGAACCCCTTTAGGCCCTGGAAGGGGCTTTGAGGTCTCCCTGGAGCCTTGTCTTCTCCAGGAAGAGAAGAGCTCTCCCAGCTGGCTCCAGATCAGAGGGGCTCCAGTCCTCAGAGCATCTCTGTGGCCTCCTCTGCTCTCTTCAGCAGCTCCAGGTCACTCCTGTACTGGGACCCTAGAGCTGGATGCAGTTCTCCAGGTGGGGTCTCACCTGCATGGGGCAGAGGCAAAGCCCCAGTTGTCCCCCAAGTCCTGCCAGCACACAGGTGAGACATGGGCAGGGTGACAGACACGACCCAGAATCTGAGGAGCAGGAGCTGGTGGAGATCAGCTGATCCCCTCAGGATCTGGGGGCATCAAGTTTGCATGGATAGGCAAGGTGATACCTGGGCAGTCTGGTGAAGGTAACTGAGATGGGGCAGTGCAGCTGGGGGTCACTGCATGTGCCCCAGATGGGCTCTCATTCCTCATGGGCACAGGCAGTTTCTTAAGAAGAGATGGAAACTTTCTGTCTTGGCATGAGAGGCTGCAAAATGTGCCTGAAAGGGTGGCAGAGAACACAACCCAGCCTCGCCCAGTTCCAGGACAGACTCGCCACCAGGAAGCATTCGCCAAGGCACTGGATAAAGGGGTTCAACACCAGCCCATGCCTGGGCAGAGGAGCAATACCCATCTGAGCCAGCAGCCCTGCCCATGACCTGGCACATGTCCCATGGAAAGCGATAGTGGTGACTGGGATTTCTTGTGTCACAGGTGATATTACCAGCCCTGGTTGAAACTACTCTGTAAAAAGCAGAAAATGGGACTTGTTACCACCACTGCAGCTGTAGACTGGGGCAAAAGGTCCTTCCTCAGCCCCTGAATGGTATTCAGCCCTATGAACATGGGGGGATGCCCAGTTTATACAGCTCATGCCCAATACTGGGTGAGGCCTCATCAGAGGCAAAGGAGGTCAAAAAGCGTCTTCCTGAAACACAAAGCTCTCAGACAGTATGTCCCCAGTGTAGCAAAGTTGTGCTGGGGGACCTGCCAGTCTCCCCCAGCACAGAGATATGATAGAGAGCTTGGGGAAAACACACAGCTCCAGGGAATACCACCCTGTGGTGCCCCAGAGTCCCCTGGAACTCCAGCTGGGTCCCCTGGGGAGCTGCCAAAGGCGAGTCAAACTATCCCACCATCAGGACACGGGATGCAAAGCCAGATCTTTGTGGGTAGTTGGCAGAACTGAGGCAGCACCTGGGCAGCTGCCTCCACCTGGGCCTTGCCCATGGCCCTAGGCCACTCTGGAAGAGCTCTGTCTGGAGCACTGAGAGCTGAGCAGCCCCAGCCACCCCTGCCCTCAGAGGAGGACCTGGGGACAGGAACACTGACATTTGTCTTTTGGAACCCGAGATGAGACTTGCAAGTTCCCATCACTTTGTGGATCCGGCAGACACGCAATGGTCCCTGTTCATCACTGTGTGCTGGAGTATGCACACCCTGCTACCATCCTTCCTGGTCATTCCATCTGGGAAAAGCTTTGCAGTGAAACCAGGAGAGACCAACCAGAGATATGACAGACACTGGTGCATTTCTACCCAGCTGAGATCTAAAAGACTGGAAATACAGGTGAGCTGGACACAGGTGGGAAGTCTCCAGAGAAGAGGTACTTGAACAACCTAGCCAACATGCAGAGGTGACCCAAGGTCTTGGAAGGAATCAGAAATGACCCAGATCCCAAGAATAGTATTGCTTTATTCATAGGGGGTGAATCAAATTAAAAATATAAATCCTCTTGTTTCGGACTCAGGGTAAAACACCCACTGCTGGGGAAGGAGTTGCCCCCAGAACAAAGCACTGGAGTCTCTCCAAGGGGGACCCTCAACCCTCACTCCACTGGGCTGATGCACACTGGGTTGTGGCTGGCCAAGTCCACTCCTGAGCTGGAGAAATGGGTCTTTTTCAGCATGGGGCAGGAAACAGGACAGCAGAGCACTGGCATGGTGGGCTGGGAAATGCAGCCTTGTCACTATGCCAGACAAGTGCCAGAGAATGGACAGCCACAAATGCTTCCCCAGCTACTGTTCCTCAAATAACAGCCACAGCACTGATCCCATGGTAGCTTTAAGGAGAGATATTCCGAGGCTAGCTGGAAGGGTGGCCACCCAGCCCAGGGCTGCAGCTGAGCCATGACAGCTCTCTGGTACCCCTGCTATGCATCCTGGGAACGGGCCAAGAGCTGCCAGTGCCCCTTCCCAAACTGAGCCCCGGGAGACAGGGAATGCGCTCCAGCCCCTTGGCTGCTGCAGGACAGGAGATGCTGGGATGGGGACCAATGTGCTCCAGAGCCCTCAGCATGGACAGGGACCCACCTCTGCTAGTGGCACTGCACAGGACCAGCCTGGACAATACAAGCACCAGCTGCAGAGAGATCACCCAGTATAACCCCATCTCCTGGCCTGCCTAGATGCCTCCTGGGGTGGGTGGGAACAGGGAGAGCTGTGGCAAATGCTGCAGCTGTGCAAGAAGGGAGTGGATGTCAGGCTCCGCAGGGATGCACATTGGAGCTCTGCTGGGAGCGAAGAGAATTTGGAAAGCAGCATCATGCATGAAAGCACAGGAGCAACCAAAGGCACTCGTGCTGCTAATGGGGGTGAGGGGCGTGCGTGGGGCAGACTCGCCTGGGGGCTCTCAGCCTGATAGCAGCATCCAGAGCCATATGGCGCCCATACCCACTGCCAGTGCCAAACCCCACACTCTCTGTGGACTGCTTTTCAAGCATTCCACAGCAATTGCAACAGCAGAGCCCTAAGCCCAGCAGACACAGGGGCAGAAGAGGTGTGTGAGATCCTCCAGGGAAGGTCAGCGCACAATGCCAGGTTCATCCAGGTCTCAAAGGGAAATGGCTGAGCCATGGGATTCCCACCGGGCCGTGGAGCTGCTGTCCCATCTCCCCACAGTGAGTGCAGCATCAGGAGGGCTGAGCCATCAGCAGCGTTAGGAGCCTTTCCCTGTCAGCCAGGACATGTCTCCAGTTCTAAAAGAGAGAAAAACCACAACACTGTGAGGAGTTTCTCAACATGCGCAGGCAAATGCTCTTGGTGTGCCTCAGTGCTAGTCCAGTACTTGGTGTCCATCCCAGCACCCTGCTCTGTCTTCTGCCCTCAATCACCTGTCACTAAACTGTCCAAAAAGTCACCTGCAGATTCTCAATTCTGAAAACTAAGCTCAAACATTTTATTTATTTATACTTAAAAGCAGCCCTTCAGCTGAAAATCCATGGAAAGCCACCAAACCCCCAGCCATGCAAGGTCCCTGCCAAGAGGATGTGTGCCTGATGTGGCTCCTGGCACCCCAGCCCTACCACCCAGCATTGCCCTCCATGTGAGAGGGATGCAGAACAAGGACACCCGCCCATGTAACCAGTGTCCCCACATGGGAATTAGGGACATGGCCCATTCAGGGGGCCAGCTGTCTCTCCTGCCAGCCCCTCACATACAGCACACTCAGGACCCCAAACCGAACGTACTTGCCATGACGGACAAACAGCCTAAAGTTGTGAAAGCATCAGGAGACAAAGAGAAAAAAGACATTCAGGTTTAATCTGGCTTCCTCCAGCCCCTGAGCCCCACCACAGGGTCAGCAGCTCCTCCCTGCCCCTGGGGTGCCCACAAGATACCACCTCCTTCCCATCCACAAAATGGGACACTAGCATTTCCCAATGTACTGGGGTGATGGCACAAGAAATTCTTCCCTTTGAGGGTGGTGAGACCCTGCCACAGGCTGCCCAGAGAATCTCTGGCTGCCTCATCCCTGGAAGTGTCCAAGACCAGGTTGGATGGGGCTTGGAGCACCTGGGTTAGTGGGGGGAAGGGGGCAGGGGGCAAAACGGGATGGGCTCTAAGGTCCCTTCCAACCCAAACTATTCTGTCATTTTGTGAAGCTTGTCTCAGCTGTGGGAGAGGGACCATGAAATGCTCCCCATCCCAGGAGTCTGAGCTGGCTCAGAGCTGCCTGGGGGTTGGGAGTGCCATCTCCCTGAGCTTTTGAAAAGATCTGGTTTTATTCCAGATGTGGAAACACCCCTGAGACAAGGACCCACATTCCCTCAGCAGCTCTGATTCCCACTCTAAAGGCTTCTTCCCAGCTGTTATCACCTCCTTGGCATTTGCCTTCCAGCACCCACCCTCAGCACAGCTCTTTCCTCTGCAGGGTCTTAAAAACAAAGTGAAGGGAGGAAAATGCCCTTTGCCTATGAGCTCCGCTCCAAGGAATCGGAGGCTGAGACATCACGGACTGGCATCCTGGCACCACCAGGTTGGGTTGTGCATAGGGGGTTATACACAGGCTACGCACCCAGTCCCACTCTGCAGTTCTCTTTGACTGACTGGGTGCCCAGGTGCACCCTAGCATCAGGAATTGCTTCCTTGATGATGTGCCAGTGCCTGAGGGCAGGGAGTATCCCTGTCCCATCCTGTCTGTGCAAGGATTTGGGTGGGTCCTGGTGTTTAAGACAAACCCTGTGAGGGAGGGATGCCAGACCTGGAGGCAGCTAGGAGGCAGCACAAGGGGGATGGAGGAAGCAGAACAGGAAGGGAGATGCAAGAACGGTATGGAGAGGGATCAGTGTGAAAGTCTCAGCTCTGCCCAGCACCCCATGGCAACGCTTAGCCACTGCCCTGGCACTGCCACTTCCCACTGCCTGTCTACTTACTCCACATCACGCTTCCGGATGGTCCTGCCAGCAGCCAGGACCTCAGCTACCTTGGAGACGATTGGGTCATAGTTCATGCTGGCCACAGCCACCACCTCGTCACTCCTAGGGCCAGGTAGAGCAAAGCAGTTAGGGCAGCCTGGATGGCCACAGCTCTACTACCCCAAACCCACCATGATGGAGAGAAGAGGGAGGCAAAGAGGAACACCCACTCCACAGCCAGGCCTGATCCCAAGGTATGAGCACCAGAAGGACTGTGCTAGTGTCTGGAACAAGGATCAGGAGAGGGTACAGAGTGGACCAGCAGGCCCCACTAGTCCCACTGATGTTCACGATGATGGAATGAGCATCACTAGGGTGCCTGGGTGATGGAGACAGCTCTGGCACCCTGGCATCTGTGGGAAAACACCACCAAAGGTAGATCTGATGGTGGATAGAAACCTGGACACTACGAAGGATGCCCAGCTGTGACCCCTGCATTGCTGCCCTATGCTGAGGGACTAGAGAGGCAGGCAGGCAGGATTTCCCCGTGGAACACTCAGTTGGGAAGTTCCACATCCCCTTCCTGATTCCCACCTCCAAACGGGCAGAGTGCCCCACTCTGAGCTGCTCCATGGGCACTGGGACAGCTGGGTTGTCCAAACACTGGGCTTCACAGCCCCAGCAAAGGAAGTCTCCATGTATATAGGATGTCCAGGCTGGCTAACTGTTCCCCTAGCAGGATCCCTGCAGCTTCAAAGGTTGAGTTGAAAACAAATGAAGTGTAAGGAAGAGGATGTAGAACTGCTGGAGGAGCCTTGGCTAAGGTCACTGACAAACGAGAAGGGCACTTCTCATTTGGAGCTTGCCGAGGTTAATCCAAGCATAAACCTTCATAGCCTGACTCATGAAGAGACAACTGAAGGCACAATGTGAGATCAGGGAAGATGTTTGGGTAAGATTTTAAACTCTGGTTATACTGTTGAATAAACTGAAGAGTAGAAACACCCACTAAACCAAGATCTGCTCTTAAATCCACTGCCAAAGAGCTCTGGGATCAACAGAGCAAAGAGCAGCTGGGGTGGGGAGAGATGTGTCCCTAATTCACAGGACAAGAAGAGCAAAAGCCATGTTTCAGAGGACACTTCAGCCCTGTGCAGCCAGGGAGTTAAGGCCATCTCTCACGTCTGTCTACAAAGCCATGGGGCAGCTCCATCACAGACTGTTTCAAAAAACTCCCATTCCTAAATAAGCTCATGGCAAATAATGGAGAGCAATTTCCTGAGCAGAGCCAGCTCCCAGCTGGGAAACACAAAGTGATTGGAGAGACCTATCCATCAAAACCAGGGGGAAATGTGCTGTTCCAAGCAATGAATAACCAAAGTGTGCAAGGGAACCAGAAGAGGTACTCCCACCAGGTGCCCACTGGCTCAGCCTCAAACCAGACAGTGTCCAAAGGGGCCAGCCAGGAAGGCGACTGCAGCCCAAACATTTCTGTCAGCAGAACAAGATGTAGCTGCTCCTTTTGCAAAATAACTCATGGGGTGCTGGTGAGCTGGAGCATCCTGCATCAGCTGTGGCTTTTGAACATTTTGACAGACAGATGGCGAAGCCAGGAGGAATCCCTCTTTTCCAAAAGGTCTTCAAAGGCAACGAGAATTCCCATCCTGAACCAGGGATTTGGAGCAATCAGAAGTCTCTGGTGAAGACTGAGGGAAAGAGGGAAGCATAGTGGATGTGTCTACATGGTCTTCCCTCTGTTTGCAGGGTTCAATGTAATGGAGGTGGGGAACCGTGAAGACAGCCACAGCAATTCCCTGGTCCCCAAGATCTTAGGGGCAGGAGGACATCAGTCTGTTGTGAAGGCAGTGTCCCACGGGGACATCTGCAGAGTGCTGTCCCTTACACCTCCCAGCATAGGGCCTTCTATTGACCTCTAGATAGCTCTGACAAAACAGCTTTGCTTTTCAAAATCTGGGGCAAAAGAAGCCTTATCATGAAAGCCAATGCTGAGGACAGACTGTAGGAGTGGGAACCACCAGTGGTTCCTGCAACAACTAAGGAGGACCAGGAGGAGAGGAGTCCAAACCACAGCAGACGGAAACAGGAGGAAATGCTCAGCTTGGCACTGTCATCAGTCCAAAAGCATTAGCACCAACTAGAAGAACCACCACAAAAAAAAAAANAAAGAAATGTTCCAGTGGCCTCTCACAGACAGGGAGCCAAGCAGCGGGGGACATACTGGCTGACCCCCACCAGTCAGTGCTTCCCAGTACCTCTGGCTCTCAGCATGGAATGCTGTCCTGGTACCCACATGCCATATCTGAGAGACCCTCCTGGGTGGCAGAACAACACAGCGCTCAGCAGGGACCCCCAGTGCTGCCCACCAAGCCCAGGTCCCCTGGCAGCCCCTGTCCCTTGCAGCCACCATGGCACAGGGAGTGTGGGGCCCTGGCATGGAGCAGGGGTTATGCACCTTGCTCAGGGTGTTCCCTTTGAATGGCCTCCTCAGATGTTTAATTAAAGCAACCTGACATTTCCTTTCTAATTAGGGTTGGGATAAAGAGATGAAAGGCTCTTATATGGAAAGGCTGCAGGAGGGGAACATCCTCACAGCAGCTCTCCCCACCACAAGTGGTGACTTGGCACAAACCCACCCCTCTATGCAATTTTGACCAAGGTTCCAGGACACTGAGCTGTATCCAGTGTGCAAAGGTCCCTGGGTGCCAGCACAGGTGTTTACCTAATGTGTGCAGGTACCAAGGGGAGGAGGGTGAGCACTGGGGATTCCTGGGGTGATGCAGTGAGCCCCATACCTCTTCAAGCCCAATGCACACATCCAACTGCCAGGCTCCATTCTGGAGCAACATGGGCATGTGGACCATCCTCAGGGAGGGAGAAGGCATGGGGGTACATTGGAAATGGGACAGAGGTGCAGGAGATGATGCCTGCAGAGCCAGAGCTGGCTCCTGTCCTGAGCTCCCTCCTGATCCCTGCCTGGATGCTGCTGCCAAGTGGTTTGATGGCTGAGCTGGGCAGGCCTTTGCTTCCCTGGTTTCCCTCTCTTTATCCTTAATATCAGAAGCACTTGAAGAAACCCCTCTGGTTCCAGCATGAGGATGTTCTGTGGCCACTGGTTTCAGACTGGGATGAGCAAAGGTAACAAAAGAATAAACAGCAGCAAATATTTTTGGGATAAATTCATGGTGCACTGACTTTCCAGTCTAAACAGCCAGCATGGCTCCAGAACAGCTGAGGCAACACATTCCAGCTGCCAACATATCTAGAGAATGCATACCCAGGTAGCCTCCCAACCTGGAGGAGAGCTGGTCTTCACTACAGATGTAACAAATTTCATGAGTTCCTTCAAACCTTCACTGCTTGTGGCAAACAGAAGAGGTTTTTGAGCTCAATTTGTTAAACCAGAAGCAGAACAGTGATTTTGAGCAGTCTGTCCAGCACTGGTTACAAATCATTAACATGGTGATGAGATGGGGAGGAAATATTTGATAGGAACTGCCAGTAGAAGCCATCATCTGCTCACAGAGATTATGAGGGCAAAGGGCAGAGACACCAGGCCCAAAGACCAGTTTAACCTGTTGTACAATTAGAACATCATTTCTCCAGGGCTTAGTATACGTGTCCCACAAGCTCAGTGTGCAGAGGTGATCAAAACCAACAGAAGCTCTGGCAGAACTATTTTCCAGCCTAGCAGAGTAGTCTCAGATGAATGCCTGCATAGGAACATGGACAAGAGAAACACTTACTTGGTATAAAACGCCACAAACTTCAGTTCATCTAAATCTCCCTGAATGACAACATCATCAAATCCTTCCCCATGGCCTGGAAAGAAAAGAAGAAGTGCATTCAGCAGCAATTCCTCTAGATCCAGCTCTAAGACAGGGTGTTTCATTCCAGCATTACATGGAGAACGTCTTGTAGTGACCAAGAGACCAGCACCAGGAGATGCAGGTACCAAAAACCACAGAATCAGAGGAGTTGAAAGAGGCCTTGAAAATTATCTTGTTCCCACCTCTACCATGGGCAGGGACACCTTGGCCACACCTATCCCAGGTTGCTCCAAGCTCTGTCCAACCTGGTCTTAAACACTTCCAGGGATGAGGCAGTCACAGCTGCTCTGGGCAACCTGTGACAGGGCCTCACAGAGAAGAGTTTCTTCCCAATATCTAATTTAAGTCAATCCTCCATCCTGTTTATAGAAGTGCACTTCATGGCAGATGGGTTTCAGAGGAGACACTGAACCCCCTCGGAAGCCGGGCAGGGAAGCAGCCCTGTGGCAGAGGTCAGTGGGGAGGCTTCACAGTGAAGGACGTGATCCTGGCTTCTCTATCCCAGGACACCTCCACCAGCACAAACTCCCAGCAACCCCAGGGAGCCCCTTACCCGCATATCGGATGCTCTTCCCAAACACAGCTGTCCACAGGTATGGGACAGTGCTGATCTCCGTGCCATGGGCCAGCATGTTCAGTGCGGCAATGCGGCCTGCAAGAGAGCACAGGGATGGAGGAACTGCCACTCCAGGGCAAGCTCCATGCTCTGCCCTCAGGTCACAGCATCAACATCAGCAGTGACAGAGTACAGGGAAACCAAAAACTGCTGCTGAGAAAGCCCACCCAGCAACAAAGACAATGCAGGAAGCACACGAGCTCAGACTCCTTTCCATTGTGCAGCTCCTATTCATCACCTCCACTGCCATGAGCCATGTACCCATGAGACTCTTCTACCCCAACTTGTGCAACAGTGACAGGGTTGAGAATGTGCTGAGCTCCTACCCACATGGGGATGGGATGGACAAACCCTTGGAAGGCATGGAGACTGTTGGGGTACGGTCCCTGCTGCAGAAGAATATCTGGACATGGAGGAGGTATCCAAAGGCTGAATTTGGAGCTGTGGTTCCAAAACCTCTCACCCAGGACACAGGAAACCTCCCTGTGGGACTATGGCCATGAGGGCAGCCCATGATACCAGGAGTTCCAGGCTGATGAGAGGTGAGAAGGGTCAGAGCTCTGGTGAACACTCTTGGGCCAGCCTGGCAGTGTGGGAAGCCCAGCTGGGAACCTGAGCCCAGGCTGGCATTAGGATGTGAGCTCCTAAGTGTCCCGGGGCAAGGAGTAGAGCAGGCTCCTACAGCAGTGCCAGGGAGCAAAGGGAATATGGAAAAGGCTGTCCCTGTGCTCCTCTGTGCTGGTGATGAGGCATTGTTAGGCAATGCTTGGCAAGAATGCTGACAGATGAAGGCACAACAGGCAGTATAAGATACACACACTTCAAAATGTTCAATACAACCACCCAGTCTCTCTGTTGGCAGTTGTCTCATTCTTGCCCTGGAGGGTTTGGAAATTTCCTGAGAATCTGGAAAAGGCTCTTTTCTGCAAAGTACCTACCATGCATGTGGGCCATCTGCCAGTGGGGGACATTCACCTTCTTGTTATTCCTCAAGGCCAATGGAAATGTGACAGCATCTCCAGCAGCAAAGACCCCTGGGATGTTGGTCTGCATCATCTTCAGGAGGGAACAGAGGTAGGCATTAGTGAGGCTTGCACCCTACATGAACAGGAACTCCAGAGCTGGAGTAGTCCAGAGCTGCCATGGTCCCTCAAAACACAGGGAAAACCTCTGCTTGGCTGTAGGACCCCCAGCCTTCTTCACTTTCAAATGTGATCACATATGCAAGGACCTACAGCATCCCTCAGCCAGAGGATTATCCAGTAAAAAGACACATGAACTGGGGTCCTGGAGCCCCTCTAAGAAGTCTGGGGTTTGTTGGTGTCTGCAGATAGACCCCAGCTTACTGCAGGGATGAGCATTGCATGGAACTGAGACCAAGCCTCTGGATATGCTCCTTTTCCCAAGGCACCAACACCCACCAGCTCTAACACTGCTCCCATTGCAGTCACTGGTGATCGGCAGAAAGGATGAGATCCTTTAGGATCCTTGAAAAGATGGATCTATCTCAATCCATACCACTCCAGGACAGCTCAGAGCCAGACCCAAGCCAGAGCATCCAGGCCTGAGGTTTGCACACCCCCACTTGCACAGGGGCATCCCAGGCACTCCTGGTGATGCTCCCAGAATCTCAGCATCTCATAGAATATTCTGAGATGAAAGGCAACCACAAGGGTCCATCGAGTTCAATTCCTGGCCCTGCACAAGTCAACCCAAAGAATGCAAAAATTCCTATCCTGCCAATATTGGCAGATAAAAGGCCACAAAAAGCCCCTGCAGCAACAGTTTGGAGCCCCAGGGAAGCTCATCTATCAGAAGAACTGACCCAGCTCCTCCTGTTCTCCCTTCCACAGAGGCTGCCCCGGGGCTCACCTTGTTGACCACAATGAAGCCCTTGGAGTCGATGTTGATGCCACTCTGCTTGAGGAAGCCTGTTGCTGGGACTGCACCTGGGGGGGAAGCCAAAGGTTGCTGCTGCAGTGTCCAGTGTTCCACAGCCCTGGGGGCTGATCCTGAGGCCTTTCCTCCTGCCAGGACAGTGGGCTGCCCCCAGGGAGGGAAGCAGCTGCTCTGGGGAGTGTGGAGGCCAGTCAGGTACCCTACAGAGCCCCCCACTGCATCAGCCTCTGGCCTCTCAGGGTCTTTGTCCTGCCCAAGGTATCAGTGTAACCTGCCCAGTGCACTTTTCTAGTACTTGGAGATAATTTTCAATTTAATGCTCTTTTATAGATAGTTTGAAAAAAATTATATTTAAAAGGGAACCTTCAAGTTTCCAGCCAGGGCTCCTCAGCCTCCCCCCAGCTGTACATTTCCTTCGCCTTCCTTCTCCTTTTGTCATCTTTTTATTTACCTCCAGCCTTTTCACATATTAGAGCAGTCAATAAAAACAACAAAACCAGAATTAAATTAATACTATGATTCTTCCAGTCCACAGCATTTTGAAGAGGGAAGGAAGGGGAATTTCTCCTCCCTAAGTGTAAAGGAGAAAAATATCATATTCTATGGGGTATTATTCCATGGGGTATTTTCTTTTATTTTATAGTATGGGATACATTTTTGATTGCTGTCAGCAGCAATTAAAAAAAAAAAAACACATTAAAAAAAATCAGTTTGGGGAAGCTTCAATAAAAAACTACTTGCAAGAATGAAACTGCTTGAAATGTTTTCTTTTCTGGAAAAAAAATTATTACTTCCAAAATATATTTTCAATTGCATTTTGTGGTGGCCTTTTTTAGAAATGCAGACTCGTGTGGCAGTCCAGTAGGGCTGGCAGACCACTGCCAGTACTCCTGGCCACCCAGCCCCAGGGACCTCCTGCTGCTATGTCCCCTCCAGCTTCTTCTCTGCCCTCCCTCCTTGGCTCTGCACCCACACAACCCTTACCAACACCCACGACACAGACGTCAGCACGCAGGACCTTCCCACTCTTCAGCACGACCTCTTTCAGCTGCAGGAGACACAAGGGGTGAGGGGTGCATCACAGTTATTTTAGGGATAAAACCCCTCTGTAGTAGCAAGAAGCCAAGCTGGCAGCTCACCTCATTTGTGAAATGTAAATTGACTGTAATTCTTTAGAAAAGCAGCAGGAGGTGAGTGGGAGCAATGAAGCCACTCCACACACCACACTGGCATACATTGGCTTCTGGGGGCCAAATCGAAGAACATGAATTTCAGGGGATAGGAAAGAGAGGAAAGCAAAACCCCACTAGGGAAGGGAATGGTAGCTCTGGGGGATGCCACAGCAGTTGCCCCAGGGAGCCCCTGCCCACCACCTACCTTCCCCTCCTGCTCCCGCAGCTCCGACACCTCTGTCTGCATGTAGAACTTGATCCTGTTGTTCTCGAACATCTGGAGGGGTGACAAGGGACAGAGCAGGGGACATCAGGACCCTGAACCACCTTGATCCTGATGCCCTGCTGCCCCCAGCACTGCCTTGCCCACCCTGCAGGCTTGTCTCGACCTGCACTGCTAAGGAGGTCGGCACCTCCTCATCCTCAACACTGCTCTAGAAGAAGGTGCTCCATAGCACATGGACCATGACAGGGAAAACACAGCTCATTCTCACTGACTGCTGCCATACAGCTTTGTCAATAAATGTGAAGTAAATTAATTAGTGCAATAAGTAAAACAAACAAAACCTGTTCTGTACCACCCCCCCCCCAAATGGGAAAGCAAGGTCACCTTCATGATAGCACGGCCAACCCTCTCCCCAAAGAACTTCTTGAAGGGGACATGCTCCAGCTCCACCAGGGACACCGAGTGGGCCCTCTCTGCGAGGTAGGCAGCCACCTCCATCCCTGGGGAAGAGAAGCAGGTCCAATTAGCCACGTTAGCCCATCCAGCACTGCCCTGTGTCCCTGGTTGCAGACGAGAAGCAGCCTCACCCACTTCAACTGAGGAGGCTGGAGTTGTACTCCTGGGAGAACTGGGGAGCCACAAGACCTGATCACACCAGGGATCACACCGATTCCAGTGTTCTTAGATGTAGGTTTTAAAGACCAAAGGGAGGAACTGGCCATGAAATCCCAAAGTGCCCTGGGAAAAACATGGAACAAGGGACCTCAGCCAAGGGAAACCTTCCTCCAATGGCTGGGACAACCTCAGCTAAGGTCTGAAAACAGCTCTTGGGCATTTTCTCCCATCAGAAGGGTAGAATTTTGTTGCTGGAAATTTCATGGGAACTTCCACCAAGATATCTTCTGTCTGTGGGGGTTTTTGGAAAGGAATATTTTTGATGACCTGCAGTTTGGAATTGGCCCCTCACACCACATGCTTTCCTGTAGATCATATTGATTCAACCATTAAAACAAGTTTATCTTTTATAAAAAAAGAAAAACAAATAATGAACATTTTATATAAATTCCCTGACTAATAACCATTTATGTTTTAGGCTTGCAGGACCCACTCTTACTTTCTTAGGACCCACAATAATTTTGCTGGAACTATATCAAGCAAAAAGAAGAGCCATCAAAGAAACTACAAGATTTTTCCTGTGCATTTAAAAAATTCACCACACTGCTAAAATGTAAAAGAGAATAAGCCCACAGGCTCCCACCCACCAACAAGACTCTCTTGACTGAAGCCAACTCTAGACACACCAGATTTGGACCCACACAAGCACCAGTACTTGTTTTGCCACGTGCTTGTCAGACCAGGACAGCAATATCTGTGCCCATGCCAGCCCAGCCTCTTTGAAAAATCAGTTTCTTTGGCACAGAAATGCCCTTACACACACCTGGGGCTGGAGGTTAGACTACCCCAGGTCCAAATTCGTGGGGTATTCAACTGGGCAGTGACAAACTGGGCAAGGAACTTCACCCATTTGCAGGCAGAGGTGAAGAGCTGGGACAGGGACATGAGCCAGGCAGGCACCCACCCAGGAAGGATGCTCCCACAATCACCACATTCTTGCTCGTGGCCAGCTTCACCACACGATTGGCATCTTCAGGTGTCCGGATGTTGAAAACATTTTCCATCTCCTTGCCTTTGCAGCTGAGAGTTTTGGGCCTGAAATACACCGAGAGTGATACAGCTGCTTTTCTCAACTCTGTGTGGTTCAGTGCCCAGTCATAACTGCAGACAGCCCTTTCGGGCTCCAAGAACATTCCCGACTTTCCTTTTTTCACCTTTCTCTGAGCTGAAGACATAACATGGAAAAACTTAGATGCTGGTGGCCAGTGGTAGAGCAGGGGATGCTGAGCTGCCATGCCAGACCTCACCGTGGAGTGGTGTACCCACAGGTCCAGGGGAGCTCCTTCCTGCGACAGTGCAGCCAGCACAGGACAGGCATTGCTTTACAAGCCTATGCTCAATTACTGGCATGTCACAGATTTTTTAGAAGCTTAATGGGACACAGAAAACTCACTCTGTCCTCCAGCAGTGCTTTAGAGCCAGATATTGAAAGTTTGATAAGACTCTGCAGATGCAGTCTATACTCTCCTTTCCCATGGGCACACTGCTGATGCTGTAGCAGCTTAACTGTGCCCTCCCCAGGCACTTAATGGAGCCCATAGATTTCTAAATATCTGACCCCTGCATACCTGACTCAAATCTGGAAATGGGACAGAAGATCCTAAATAATTTACAAACCCTAAAAAACATTTACCCAGTGTACCTGGAGCTTGTGCATGAGGATTTTGAAATTATTGGCAAAAGCTTAATCCTCTTTTGAACCTAACTGGGTGGCTGGCGCACATGGCATTTTGGCTGTGATGCTGTACACCCTAGTACCAGCATTCACACCTTGTGGCACTGGCTATGACTAGTGGCACTTTGGTTTCCAGTGTAAGTCCCTGGTTTGGCTGCTCTACAGCATCCCTTCCCCAGATGATAAATTATGCAGGTGCTGCATTTCTCCTACTTCATTTTATGGCTTGATGGAAAGGAAGGAGAGCCAGGATGCCTCATTTTCAGCTTAAACTGCCAATTTTGACAAACCTCCAATTGAAAACCAACTGATCCACTGCATCCAGGACACAAGTGAAAACAGCAATCCAGGGTGATGCTCGGCATCCCAGCACATCTATACCACCTTTCCCTATGGCTGGACCAGATTCAGTCCTGAAAATTCCTATCCTGTGGCCAAGGCTCCCAAATGGTCTGTTACAATGGGGCAACAGCAAAACCTAATTAAGGCTGCAACAGCAAAGTGTTAAGCCTTAATTGCTGAGAAAGATCTTAAAGGTTGGCAGAAAATAAAAGATGGAAATTCAGAGGGATGAATTAACTGGTTGTCAGGGTTGAGTGTTATCAAGGAGTGAAAAGAAGAGTAATGTGGCAAAAATGCCCTCTAAAAAAATTAGGATACTTCCACTTCAGAGCTTTTGTTAAAGAAAATATGTTCAAGGTCCTGCCACCACCCCTGGAAGTGTCCAAGGCCAGGTTAGATGGGGCTTGGAGCAACTTGATCTAGTGGAAAATGTTCCCTGGACACAGCAGGGGTGGGTGTATATTCATAACACACAGGATAAATTTTAAGATCCCTTCCAACACAAACCATCCTGTGATTCTGTAATTCTATAATATATGATATAGATATATCTGAAATAGATAGATGATGATATATAGATGTGGATGTAGATACATACAGACATTTCCAATATCTTTTTTGTTCCTTGACTTTTCCATACTCAAACAAATTTAGTGTTCAAATTCACCTGCCACATTTCATCCCGTATCCCCAGGCACAAACTCCTCACATTCTCAGATAAAACAGTTTCTCTTGATCTTTAAGATGTTTGTCTGAAGCTTACGTGTTTCCCGTTGCTATCAGCAGCTTGTTGTATTCCATCTTAAACCCATCCTTGAACACAGCTATCTTGCTCTTGATATCCACAGCTGCCACCTAAAATCATTCCTAAATAATGTTAAGGGAAGAAATCCCAGATTTTCACCGAGGTCCCAGCCCAGTCAACTTGTCTCTTGGGTTTTAGTCCTCCATGTTAGTTTTAGTAAGTTAGTTAGTTGCTTTTAGTTAGTCTGTTAGTTTTAGTCCTCCCCCATCCACAGCTTGGCTAACCCACACCTTAAATATTCTTAGTTGCCTTTTCACAAATCCTTGAAGGTCTCCCAATATAAATAAAATAATGGGGAGAAATATTTAAGCCATCATTGCCTGCACAGTTTGAAGGCTGATTATCCTTATTAGATGGCACCTGGTTCCCCAGATCCACATGAGGAATGGCAGGTAACACATGATGGCCACCACAGATGGCCACACCATGGTCATGGCCAGGGTGCCCTTCCTGCCACAGGAGCATTGCATTAGCTGTGTTTTGAACAACCACAGGCAACTTGTACTCTGGGGCAAAAAGAGGAGGGCTGGGGGAGACCTAACATTCACACAGTGGCATCCAGTGAGTCAAGAACAGAGACAGCGGCCACATTCCCTAAATACAGCCATTGCATACCAGCACTTTCCTTCAGGCACACACAGGACTCTCCTTACCTGCATTTCAGTCAGGACTTCAATGTCATAGGTGCAGAAGAACTCCTTGGGGCGCAGGGCAATCTGTTCAGGGTGGGAATCCATTGACTGCAAAAAAAGCCATTTCTCTGTCAGCTGCTGTGGGTTGAACAGGTAAGTGGGGAAACAGCTGCTACCAGCACAAGTCAGCATTTGTTGCATGGGTTAAGGGAATGGCTCTACAGGGCTGTTCAAGTAGCAGCCGTCAGAAGAGGCTAGTCCGGGTTCTAGTGCCTTTTCTGCTAGTTTGGCTCGGGGCTGGTGCTGAGTGGCTCAGGCAGGACCACAGCAAGTGTTTCGGAGTGTCAGCAATGCAGACATAAGTGCAGCCCCTCCCAACACGCACAGGTTCACAGGAGCAAGAGAAAAGCCTCACTTTACAACACAGGTGGCAAGGCCCTGGAACAGGTTTCCCAGGGAAGCAAGCCCCATCCCGGAAAGTGTTGGACCTGGAGCAAAACTTGGTCTAGTAAAAGGAGTCTCTGCCCACAGAAGGGGGTGGCACAGGATGACCTTTAGAAGTCCCTTCCAACTCAAACCATTCTATTATTATTTGGAGAACAGCCAGTTACCAGGGCAAATGGAAGCTAGAAGAGCAGTAAGAATAAGCAGCATTAACATACAAGGATACACTTTCAAGAGCACCCAAGCTACGCTCCACAAGTTCCATCAAATGCTGAAGCAAGGGCATGAGGCCCATATTTGCACATCTTCAGCTGCAAGATAAAGGTTCTTGCTTTTCCCAACCTTCCCTGGCCACTGGGGAGATGCACATCTTCTTTACACACAGGGTTGAGCCCGAGCTCATCTGTCTTCCTGACTCTGTGGACACAAGCTCAGACTCAGGCCAAGGACAAGCTGAGCATCAAGTTATCTGTTGGGTGTGCAGCCTGCTTCCTGCTCATGAAACCCTCCCTGCCTGCAGTGTAGCAGGAACAGGCACGGATACCATGGTCAAGCCCTGCTACAGATCAGCACACTGCTCAGCAGCAGCATCTACTCATGCCCCACAGGGATGATATTTGGGCTTGACCCAGGAACGACAGGGGATGCAAGAATGAAGGGCTTTCCTATTCACCCATGGAGATGGATGTGCAAGATCCTTCTCCTTGGAGGTGGCCTGGTCAGGGGCTGGAATGAGCCCCAGAAGACACTCCCTTACTCTGACTTCAGACAATGCTCTGCTCAGGAGAGACTGGTTTCACAGGACTCAAGGCAGAGGCAGGGTCATACAGGTTTTACTGCAAATTCTTTGAATACCCCACATTCACAGAGAGAAACACCTGACCCCTCTGTGACTCTGCATGGAGGACAAAGCAGAAGAGTGCACAACCACCCGGCTGCTTGGTGCTCTGGGGACAGTAACAGAGATGCGGCAACACACAGGGTGTAGGTCATGGTCCAAAGGTGACAAGAGGAAACAGCCCAGCAGCACCTGGGGACAGACTGATAGCAGGCAGACTGTTCAGCAAGGCAGAGGAAGGGCAGTGCAGCAGTTTCAGGGAGCAAGAGCTCTGCTGCTTACAGAGTTAGCACTCCTTCTCCAGTGGTTTGTATAGGTTTAGTCCCACTCACAACAGGATTAAGAAAAATTCCATTTTTCCTACCCTTTTCACAAAAATTCTGCCTTCTCTTCCATGAGTTTTGTGCACCTTCTGAAAGCAACTACAGCCAGAAGTATTTAGTGGAGGATTTTACAAACCATGCACAACATCTCTGGCATATGAAATGTTCTATTTAACAGAGAGAAGAAGAGCCAGTCTAAGACTCATACATGGAGATAAGTGTTTGGAAGAGCTGTCTGGCTGAGACAGGGACTCTCAGATTCTCCGAGCTCCCCAGCACAACCCCTGTGATGCTTGGATGCAGCTGCTCCTCACCCCAGGCAGGATTTGCAGAAGCACAGAAATAGGCTGAATGCTCCCAAACAGCCATGTGCATGTTTGCCTGTCTTTGAAAATCTCTTGTTTGGGTGCTGGAAGCAGAGTTAGATGCCATGATTGTAGTAGTCCCCATAGGTAAGCATTCCTGACATGAGGATGAACACATAGTTCACCTCATGTTATCTCCAAGCTTCAAGGTCAAATGCTGCTCTCCAACTTGAGCTGCTGTCTGATATCAAAGGCTCAGGAATCATCAGCAAAAAAATCTGATTAAAGATCATCCTGTATCTATAAACGGGAATGCAAAATACGATGTGTGCCAGAAAAAGTGACCTTCACACTTCCATCAAGTTATCAAATTGTGATGACAGCTGAGATTCATCATAATTAAGGCACAGAGCATCCCTGGGCAGCAAGAAACAGGCACTCATAAAAACCCAGGTAGACAACACCATTTTTTCACATGCTCCATTTCATTGCCTTAAAGATTTCGATCCAGAAACACTTTAAGAAGATCCATCCAGGTACAAGCTTACAAGCTGACTGAGACAGCTACCGTTAGAAGAATCATCATGCGAATCATGGAATGATTTGGGTTGCAAGGGACTAAAGGCTCATCTAATTTCAATTTGCAGAGACACCTTCCACTAGACCAGGTTGCTCCAAGCCCCGTCCAACCTGGCCTTGGACACTTCCAAAGATCCAGGGGCAGCCACAGCTGCTCTGGGCACCCATACAAGGAAGAATGCCCTTGTTTTTCTGCTGGAGTACTCTTAATTTAGTTTGAACAACTCCTTTTTTGTGTTTCTCATTTCAGTCACAAAGAGGGAAAAAAATTCAAAGGAAACAGAGACAGGATGAGTAAGGAAATACAACCTTGCTGCTGCAATGAATAATAGCAGGAAAAGGTCCTAGAGCAAATTTTAAAACTGGGGAGGAATGTGGCATACCCAGAGTGATACAAACCTTACTGAGCTTTGGTCTATCATAGGGCAAGTGTCTGTCCATGGTGCACATCACAATCCGGTCAGAGAAACCCTCCTGGCGCAAGGTCTCTGCACAGACCAGACCAGCTGCCCCTAAGGGAAAATGAGACCAGTGACAGCCATGTGTATGTGGCCTTGGGAGGTCTGTGCCCTTTACTGCTAAACCCACTGGGACTGACTCCAAAAACACCCACCCGCCTTGGCCTCACTTCACAGCCTTTCCTAACTCAAACAGCTCACATGGGAAGCCGTTTGGAGCAGATGCACGAGGCAGGAGAAGGGAGGTTCTATGGACGGTGACATTAATCCTCTTGTCTGTCCCTAAACTGTCACAAACCCACAAAGAGCACACCTGAGGAGTGCTGCTAATGCCTACACACCTCTTACAAACTCCAGGGCACAAGCAGCCACTCAGACCCTTGGACTTCTCTAGTCAAGGAAGGGTCTGCACACTCTTCTTCTGGTGAATTTATGGCCAAGAACAGAGAGCAGGGAGTCCTCCCATCTCTATGGCCAAGGTGTTGGTTGCATGACTCACAGCAGAGCATTTTCCATGCTATTTCTTTAAATGTTTTTTCTTCACTTGTTTCAATCACAGAAAAAAAAAAAAAGCTTAAATCAAACAAAAAGCTGCCTTGGGACATGCCCACCGCAGCCAGGCAGCCTGGCTGGCACATCCCTTTTTCCCTGACTGAACTGGTGAGACTGGAGAGCTCAGGTGAGAAGTCTAGAGTCTCATCTCAGCCAAGGAAGCCTCACTTCATGATGAGTGTTTTTAGGGCCACAGATTCTCTAACACTACTGAGAGAAGACAGACCTGGACTATATCATGGTTTGGTCCATCCACAAAACACTCCCACTGATGGAGCTGGGGGACAGTGGAAGAAGAGACAGGTGGGTGGACATCCTGTGCATGCTGCCAGGAGCATCCTGAGCCAGACCTGACGCTGTGCTGATGTCAGGATGACCCTCACATGAGCAAGGGACTGCAGTCAATTGCTCTCAGCTCTGCTGGGCATGGCTGGATCTTGGTCCCTGACATAGGGCTGGATGGACAGTCTTTCCACAACACTTCTTCCCCACAAATCCAGCTTTGAAATCTCCTTTGCTGTTCACCAGAATAGACTCTGGTCTTTAACAGGCCTGTAAATTTATCTGGTAAAGCCTGAGAAAGTTTCCTCAGCAGTGACTAATGTTATCTGCGGAGTGACCTCACTGAGGATTGTGATGACTGTCCAGACCTGCTGCACACCAGGACGTTCCAGCTGACCTCAGGGAGCAGCATGTCCCACCCTGGCATTCAGTCAACAAACAGCAAGGGCACAAGGAAGGGAAAAATGTCACCCAGCAGCATGGGAAAAGCCAGTCAAGCTGGTTTTCCCCTCTGCTCAGACTGTGAGATGCACCTTAGATGATCCTAATTTCCACAACTTGGATCTGGTGACCTTGAGATGCAAGTAAGAGCAACCCATGTGCCAGGAGCAGATGTTTCCTTCCAGTCCCAGAAACAGAAGCTCCTGTCCTCCTCCCACCCTCCATTTTGTGAAATACAAAGCTGTGTTTCAGGTCAGGTACATCAAGGCAGCGTGTGTATTTGTGATTGTGAGATGTGTGGAGCTCAATCATACGAATTCTAATAAGTAACTGAGGAAAGTAAAGCATGGAAAGAGGCCTTTGAATCTATCCTTTGTTCACAATTAACTTTTATAAGTCTTAAGCTGATTTAGAAGCATTTAAACAAAAGTTTTAGGATGCTCTCTAGAAAGAACTTTCTGCTTGTAGGTAGGCCTTAAAGATGTTGCAGTAATAACCTTGGAAGAATAATTTTAGAATATTACTTAGTATTAAATACGCTTATCTCGAAATTTTAAATAGTAAAGAAAGGAAGCTAGACATCACTATCATAAGATTAATAGTCCTGAGAATCAAAAGTTAAAACCACATCTGGAAGCTAGACCTCATTATCTGGGATACTCTCGTTTGGGAAGCCGGACCCCACCACCTGGAATATTCTTTCCTCCTTCTGGGAAGTCGGAGCCCGCCATCTGGGATACATCCTGAGGAGACTGGACTTGTGACGGGAAAACCAAGAATAGAAACCATAATGAGTATATGTAAAAATTTGGAATAGAAACTGCTGATGAATAACCCTATAAATACCTGTAAGCCTCCAACTATTGGCGTGCAGTTGGAGGAAAAACTCCCCCCACTGTACCCAGCGTTGCTGAAACTTTGCTCATACTTTACCATATTAAATAATAAATGGATAGCTGCTTGAATATTGGCCGAGTCAAGCTTCTTATTCTTAATAATTTCACCACAACATGGCCCAGCCTTGGCCTCTAATCCATTCCAGAAACTCAGTAGATGGGCTTCACCCCATCATGCTTTCTACAAAAATGGCAATACACAAATAGAGCTGGGACAAGAAAAAAAAGGAAAGGGGAGGGAGAGGGGGAGGGGGAGGGAAGGTTCGGTTCGGTTCGGTTCGGGAAGGT
>VYXF01007126.1:202841-239675 GCA_013397295.1 Polioptila caerulea
AAGGGAAGGGAAGGGAAGGGAAGGGAAGGGAAGGGAAGGGAAGTGCAAGGTCAAGGAGAAAAAGGCGAGTCAACACTACAGGGACCTGAAAAGACTTTACTCTCATCATCTGTGGAAATCAGGGATTGCTGATGTAAGTGGGAAGGGAGTAACAGGAAGAGGATTCAGGGTTCACTTCAAAGCATGGCAACAGGTAAGTACAAAGCTCCCCAGACTGGAACACAGGACACCTCTGGATCATTAGCATATAGGACAAAAAGGTTCAGGAAGACGCTCTGGTGGGACTCTTTGCACAGGGGGGAATGCAGAAAGGGTGACAGAGAGTGCAGGGCACACAGACACCCCCACCATGCATTCCTGCATGGGAGGGGACACACACAGTGGTCCCAGCATGTGCCACTGTTGCTGTTAGTCACAAACAGAAACACACAGACTTCAGATGCAGTTCATCAGAAGGCTAACAAGAGCTTTTATTAACAAAATGAAACACCTTATATAAGGCACTTCGCTAAGTAAAAAGTGATTGGTGAATAGGAACACCACCTTCTCTATTACCATTGGCTAAGTAAGAGAAACAATGTATTCTATGTTATGGACAACAGGGATGAAAAACACCACCTCTTGTTTTCAGAAAGAATATTGTTTGGAGAGTTTGTCTACATGATTTCTCTTGGGAAAGTGAGGAACTTTCCCTTGGGAAGAAAAGATCCTGACAGACCTTCAGCTATTCAGAAGTTTCAGAGACACAGAAGGTCAGCCCCACATGCCACCCTTACCTGCACCAATGATCAGCACATTTGTGCTGCTCAGATTGTAGTTGCTCAAGGAAATGCACTTTGCCATCATCTTTGTCCTCCTCTGTGTCTGAAGAGCCTGTGTCACCACCAAAAAGAAGAAGAAAAGTAATTATCTTTACTCAGCATTACCCTGGGCAGCCAGGCAGGGATGGGGATAACTGCAGCAGTGTGATAAACCAGCTTGGATAGGAAGGGAACAACCACACCCTTGTACTGAGCAAGGACTCCAAACCTCTGCTCATCCAAATACCATTCCAATGTCCACTGCATTACCCCTTACAAGGTACAAAAGAAAAATAAATCCATCATCTTCTGCAAAGCCATGCAACTGCTCAGAGCTGGGGTGATGGTGGGTCAATAGAAGAAGCAGGTGTCCTTGTGCAATTCTGCACCAAAGGTGAGATAAGAATGAAGAAGTTCTGTCAGGAATTTTATCCTGAACCTGAGCAGAATACCAGATATCCAAAGCTGATAGACTTGTCCAATCCACCAGAGCACAGGCACAGACCGGGTAGCCCTGCTGCACAGACCCCCTGTTCCCAGGCATTAGAGGTCAAAGTCTGCTCCTGATAGAGCAAATAGACTCAGTTTCCCCTCATCACATCCCCAAATCAGCTGGAGTTGAAGTGCTGCCATTGAAATGACATCTCTGGATCTAACCCAAGTGCTCTAAGGGCCCATTGAAACTCTGAACCACTGGATTTGCACATGTGTATATACAACCATGCATCAAAAGCAGGCTTTTCATACAAAGATAGATAGTGGCCTAAGTGGGCTTCATTCTGAATCCCATCAGGGCAGGAGAGCCCTTTCCACCCCTTCATCAGGTTCCTCTCCAGCAGGAGCTGAGGTGTGAAGAGGGAGCACAACTGGCCTCTTTCATCACCATGCCATATTCAGACAAAGCCAAAAAGCTGGCAGAAGAGGCCTCTTTCCATGGGCCAGCTAAATTAAAAGTTGCCCTGAGCTTAAGGAAACATAGGACAAGTGCAGGACAAACACCTGTAAGACCTGAAAGAATGGACAGCCCAGGCCAGGTGTCCAGCAGCTGCAGGGAGGCTGGATCGGAGGGGGACCCAACACCTCTGCCCTGCTCCACTAGTACCTCTATATAAACTGGATACTCACACATCCCTCTGCCCAGGCCAGAGGATCAAAGATAAGCATTTCCACCCACCCCTATGCAAAAAATGAAAGCACTGGCCTTGATTTTTGGATGTCAGTGACTCCTCACCTGCTTGCTTGCTCGGATGTATACCTTCTCCTTCTCAATTTTCACCTGAGGGTGACAGAACAGTGCTGGTTTGCAGAGCAGCAAAGGCTCCCCATGGGCAAAAGCTAAGGAACAAGAGGTGGTGGCACCAGGTAACCTGTAAGAGCAGCTCAGGCCATGGCAGGGCTCATCCCAGCTCAAGGCTGTGGGATCTCCTGCCTCATATCAACCACGCACCAATGCTAAGTGTATGACCCGATTTCTCCCCCAAGCTTATACACGGTTTCTCATTCCCACCCCACTCCTACTCCAGAGACCTCCCAGACTGGGCACTCCTAGGTTCCCAGGAGGTGTCTGATGCTTGTGGGTGGGTGCAAGGGAGCTGCAGGGAGGAAGGGGCTGCATGAGGAGCTGCTCTCCACTGGTGACACCAGCACACCCTTGGAAAATATTTGCTCCATGCCACATAGAACATTGCTTATCCCAATAAAGAGAGTAATTTTGTGGGTGACACCAAACTGAGTGGTGTGGTTGATGCTCTATACGGAAGAGGAATGTGCAGAGGAATGTGGCCAGGCTGGAGAAGTAGCCACGTGGGAATCTCATGAGTTTCAGTAAGGGCAAATGCAAGCTGCTGCATCTGGATGTGAGCAATTCACCTTATCAGTCTTGGCTGGGGGATGAAGGAATCCAGAGCAGCCCTGAGGAGGACTGAGATTGTTCAGCCAGGAAAAGAGAAGACTCCAAGGAGACCTCGGAGCCACTTCCAATGCCTTAAGGGGCTCCAAGAGAGCAGGAGAAGGACTTTGGTGAGGGCCTGCAGTGACAGACAAGGGGGAATGCCTTTGCATTGCCAGAGGGCAGGGATAGATGGGATACTGGGAAGGAATTGTTCCCTGTGAAGTTGGGGAAGCCCTGGCACAGGTGCCCAGAGAAGCTGTGGCTATTCCACCCCCAGAAGTTCTTCAGGCCAGGTTGGAGTGGGCTTTGAGCTTGGGATGGTGAAAGGTGTCCCTGCCCATTGCAGGGGGTGGAATGAGGTGGGCTTTAAGGTCCTTCCAACCCAGACCATCCCATGATTCTGTGGTTTCCTCTGCTGCACGGACAAGGATCTCACCTGGAACCTGGGTAAACTATCCAAGCCAGGAAAGTCTTCAATGTCACCTGTGCCGATATTGAAGCACGCTCCATGCCAGGGACAGCGGACTCTTCCTCTGGACAAAACCCCTGCAGGGAACATGGCAGAGCAGGGTTGGTGCTGCCCTGCAGCTGCCTCCCATCTCGTGAGATGGCACCACTCCTACAAGACACATGGCAGCTGATGTGGACCTGGATGGGCAAGTTTTCTCAATATACACACTGGGCATGTTTGGGACCCTTCTAAAATGCCCTGGATACCTCTGGGTGTTGCGGTGCGTGTTTCGTTGATTTTATGTACTCTTATATCAAGGATTTGTTCTCATGGTCAGCTGGTATGTTCCTAGTTCTCCCCCACAAGTTCCCCCCAGTTGTGTATCCCTGAGTTGCTTAAGACCTTTGCTGAAAAGTCTGTTTTCTGTCAATCCCCCAGTTGCCATCCCCCAGTTCTCTCTTATATGGGGTTTCTCCTCCCTTTATTCCAGCACCTTCCCTGCCTGTCAGTTCCCCCCTCCGGGTGTGTCAGGGTGTCACCCTAACCTCGGTGCCTCACTGGGGCAGGTGACCTCTTTCCTCCTTCTCCCAACTCTGGTTCACCTTTTCCCCTGATTGATGTCCCCTCACTCCACCTCTGCTGTTCCCCCATTGGTCTGTGCATTGTTTCCACCCCTAGTTCAGTTGATTGTATAAAATCCCCTGCACGAGTGTGCTTGGGGCCTTTCGGACCCTGAATCCTTCAACTACAATAAACCTTGGCTGGAACCTCACGGCAAAAGGTCTCCTCCTTCTCCTTTGTCCAAACCCTGGTTGTGGACAAGCGACGTCGTGAAGTGGAGCAGCAGCTCCACAGGTTCTGCTTCAGGCAACCCCGCTCACCTGGGCAGTTCCCCACACGTGGCGCGGTGCCGGAAAAACCCCGGGCTAGCCAGGCTCCGGCAGTCTGCGTCACTGGCACAGTTCCAAAGCTGTCTGCTCTGGGATATAACCTCACTCTCCAGCCAGGATGGGTCTCTAGAGTCTCATGGTCATCCTTATGAGCCCCACTATTTCCCAGAACAAGTGATGCCTCAAGCAGAGCATAATTAATTAGGAGTATGTGTGTTCCAGAGCAGACCCTGGCCCAGCAAGGCACCTGTACACACCTGGGAGGCCCAGACATGCCCAAAGCCATGTGTTCATTTCTCTAGGTGTTGGCTCAGAGGCTGCTACCTTGGACTGCAGCTTTCTCTGATTCAATGCTGGGGCAGAGCACAGGCCACCATGTGGCCATGGACTGGTCTTGAGCTTGTGTCTCTACTTGCTGAGGCACAGCAGTGCCACATCTCATCACGTGTGGGGTACAAGGACAGCCCCCCCTGCACCTATGGCTACAGTAAAGTCCCTGGAGAGATCTCTGTGTGACAGCCAGTCTGAGGAATGCACCACAGATCTCTGAAAGGGCAGTGAGCTCTCACCTCCAGGGTGGTGTAGGGCTCCTCTGCCCTGCTCAGCAAGCTGCTCACCCCAGGGGAAGTGCTGAGAGCATGGCTGCTACACCCAGCAGAGCTGCTAGGCCAGCAAAGCCCAGAAGACACTCAGAAGGATGCTCCCCTGTCTTCCCCAGGATCCCACCTCCGGGAAGTGCCCTCCCAACCCCAGTTTTGGTGATGCATATAAGTACACAGACCGCTGACATTGCTTAGGCTCAGGGCAGAGACCTGCCTGAAGCCTGTGCTGAGAAAGTGCCAGGATGCATATTTTTAGATGTCAAGATGGGAAACCAATCCACCTCATCCCACTTCAGTTAATAACATGAGTAACATTCTTTTTGCTACTGAAAGGATCCCATCAGCCCAAAGAGAGTAGGTCCTCTTCCTCCTCAATGAGAAGCCCCAGCCCTGTCATCAGCAGTGGCAGCTGCAAACCAGAGCTAGCAAAGTGTTCTGGGGAGTTTTGTGCAACTCCAGCTTGCTGCCCATGCCTTGCCCAGCCAGAAGGTGCCCAGGTGATGCTGAGTGTACAGTTCACCACTGCTGCATGTTTGGCAGCACAGTCAGGAGGCTGTCCTTTGCCCTGTGATGCCCTTAGTTACTCTCCAGGACATAATGCAGACTGACCTTTGACCAGTGGAGCCCCATAGTGGGGACACTTGTGTCCCACGGCGTGGAACTCACCACTCTCCTTGATGAGCAGAGCCTTCCCACAGCCCAGGTCCACTTCCCGCATCCTAAGGAGGAGGAATATGGAAACAGATGGCAGAGCAACCACCTCACAGCAGATGCCACCACTCCACCCTACAATCCAGCCCTAGTCCCACCAGGCTCTACTCCTCCTTCAACTTGCTCACTACTGGCTTCAGGCGACTATAGATGTGGATCATTCCTGGTCACCAAGCCAGCTTTGGAGGTGGCTCTGCTGTCCCAGCCTGGGGCACATCCAAGCTGGACCATTAAGTGGCAGCATCTAATTTATCCATCATTGTGCCAAGAGGCACAAGAGCTAGTAATGGGAGCAAGAAACCAAACTGGTTTTACTGTGACATCAGCTCCCCTCCTGGTCCCAGCAGCTCAGCCAGGCTTGTGTTCAGTTTTTCAAACAAACATATCTCCTGGAGCTGAAAACCAGGAGACGTGACTCTAAACCTTGGGGTCTGTCTCCCATACCTCAGGGTTTTTTTCTCTGATCCTGGCCATGTCTCAGGGTCACTTTTCTGGGTAAATCCCTCAGGACAGCAGACATCTGTGTGTGACCTTCTTGATGTTTTTATCAGCTGCTTTTGCAGAGTGGAGCTCACACAGTGACCTCCCGCCGCCACCAGGTTCCCGGCTTCAGCTCTGCTGGGTTCAGCTCTGCTCTGCAGGGGAGCCAACAAACCTGAAGCCATTCCTATAGGGGGGCTCAGGTTCTCTTTGAAATCTCCCAGTTGCTCACAGAACAAGGAGGAATGGTCTTTAAAAGGATCAGTTTAGATTACATATAAGAAAAAAGTTTTTACAATGACAGTGGCATTGTAGCAGTACGCTCTGCCTGGAATAGGGTAAGACAACTCAAACAATACCCAGTTTTGCGAAGCTGTCAGTAGTGAATTGAAAGGG
Source organism: Polioptila caerulea (assembly GCA_013397295.1). Classification (NCBI taxonomy): domain Eukaryota; kingdom Metazoa; phylum Chordata; class Aves; order Passeriformes; family Certhiidae; genus Polioptila; species Polioptila caerulea. The sequence goes on from VYXF01007126.1 coordinate 209,063, forward strand.
GGTGTCACACTGCTTCTGGTCTTGAATTATGCCAAATCCAGTCTGACTCATCAACCCGAAAGTTAAACATTCTGATAGCAAGAGGAACATGGGGCAGATATGGTAAATTATCCTTATCTAAAAATTCTAAGCTGGCAAAGCCGGCCTGCAGATATCTGACTGACAATCACTTTTTACTCTAAAAGTCCTGTCCCTTACAAATAGCAGATTCTTCTAACATATCCCTTCTTGGAGTGTGTGTGGAGATTCTTCCCGGGGGTGGGGAGACCCTTCAAGGTCACTCCTCAAGACTGAGTGAAGATTTGCCCACGCTCGTTAGTCTGAGTGACATCACTCTCTATTTTATAATCGTGGGGTTTTCCATCTTTAATACAATTATTTTAATATACTCTACTCTACTATTAGTTTTAGCTTTTATCCTTGTTACGGGTTTAGTTTGATTTCCTGGCCAATGCACCAATTAGTGTAATGGTTTTGGTTTACCAATTTGTAATTTTTCAATTAAGAGCAAAGCAGGTTTAAACTTGAAAATAATAAAACTTTATTAACTTATACTAAAAGAAGAAAAAAACAAGAATTAGAACAAAACTTTCAAAACACTTCTCCTTTCTCACCAACTATTAATTTTTTACTCTAATATAAAAAGACAAAATTTGAGATTTTCTGTCAGTTGCCACTTTAAAAATAATAATTTCTCAATTCACTAATGAGAAAGGAGTCCCTCTTGAACACTACAGAGATTTTCCAGAAGATACTAGTTCTCTTGCTCTCACATTTCACAAACAGCCTGCCCAGCGGAAGGAAATTTGCTATTTTGAAGTTCTTTTTTCATGACACAGCCTTCTACAGCAGCTCATGGGCCATATCTATTTATTAGGGTACAGTTTAAGGATGCTTCTTCTAAGTATAAACCAAGAATTCTCTTCATCTATCTCACCTTCATCTCAAGAAAACAGAAGTTATCTTTTCTTATGGGACAGAGGGCATCATCTCTCTCTGTCTCTCTGTCTTCCTCTGTTCAATTTCTCTAGCAGATCACAATTACATCAACTCACAGCTATGACTAAAACTTTGCATCCCTCTAAAAATATTCTATGTTACAGAGCATTAAGTCCCTTCTTTATGGCCTTACAAGAGAAGTCCAACTCACCTAGGCCACTCAAATTTTCCTTTCAATTTAAGATCTTTCTCTCACTTTCTCTGACATTAGGTTTCACGCTGTGTCTCTCTATATTTCAGTCTCTTCTCTCTCTCTCTCTCTCTCACTGGGCAGCATTCATGCTTTGGAAGTTTAATCGGGTTAGGAAAGAGTTAACATTTCCGCTCGGGTTTGCAGATACACCCCTTGGTCCCAGCTACATGGTTTCAGCGGCTCCAGAACAGCGTCTTGATCCCTTGTTGCTGCACTAAGAAGTTTTTCAGCAGTTGTGCTAGGAAGGCTGATGTCCTTTCCTGCCCCAGCCTGGGACCCGGCTCGGCCCTTCCCCGCCCGGCCGTGTGGGCCGGCAGAGTGGGCCCGGCCCGTCTTGCAGCCGCTGCTCCCGGGGCCTCGCGGCCCTTCCTGCCCTCCCGGTCACGCCGAGAGAGTCGGGGGCGAAACAACTCAGCCAGTGCTGTAGCTTGGAGGGGGCTCGGTGGTCTCCTGNGCCCTTCCTGCCCGCCCGGCCACGCTGGCAGAGAGCGAGGGGAGAAACAGCTCGGCCAGTGCTGCGGCTGGGAAGGGGCTCGGTGGGCTCCTGGAGAGGGCTCCGGCCCCACGGCAGAGCCCGCCCCGGCGGCCTGGCCCAGCTCAGCCGCGCGGAGAGGCCGAGCCACCCTGTTACTTGTACCCAAACCGTAAAAGAAAGAGAGCTATTCCCGTGCTTTCTGATTTAAAATGTGTGTTCACGTTAGGTGTATCTATTCTTTTCATTGGTTTAACCATGTGTCAATATTACAAAATTGTCCAATCAAGAAAAACTAAGGCAATCCTGTACAGTAAGTAATTCTAAGTAAGATCTTTTTGTCCAATCATTTATAATAATAAATCATTCATTTGTATACAAATATATCTGGTTTGCCATCCTTATCCCTGCAGACAAAGTTGTACAAAGGTTAAATCACACCTATAATTCCTTAGACTTAAACTGTTGGCAGTTAGGGCTAGGATTGGATCCAACCGCACCAAGGCTTCTCTAGGAGAAGGAGTTTAGAAAGCCAAAGGGCCTTTTCTGCACCTTCTGACTCAACAACAGCTTCTCTCACAAACTTTGTCTGAAATTCCCACTCCACCTGTGACAAATTGACGTAGTCAACAAGATGGCAAATAACTTTGAGAAAGAGACAAAAGGCTTAACAGAATATCTACAGCGGCACAGGACACATACTGATAATCTTTGGTCAGTGAACAACTGGTATGAGTGGGAAAGGATACAAGCGAAATTAAATAAAAAGAAGGATCACTGGAAAATAAAAAAGGAAGAGGTATCATGTGTCATGTACTGGGATTATGCTTAAAGGCTACATGACAACAGAGAGAACAAATTATAAAAGAAACTAATAATCTGAGAGAGGAAATAAAAGACAGAAAACATGTACAACTGTATTTACACTGTCAAAATGACCAATTAAAGAAATTAATTAACAGTTAATTCAAGGAAAAGAAAAAAGCCTGGGAAGAAAAATTGGAACTGACATAAAAAGCTCCCAGTGTTGAAAAATATAAAAATTATTAGTATCACCTGAGGATTGGGATGGTTATTTTCGGGAAAGCCACGATGAAAATGCTGAGAGAATGGAACTCTGATGAAACAATTGAACCTCCACCTCCTAGAGAGGAAGAGGTTACAGATTTAAAAATGAGACCCATAATTAAGACCAAAGTGTCCAAACAACCCCAAGGAGATCAGAGGAGGAACACGGACAGAACTACAGCCTGGGACTCCCTGCAACTGGCAAATCTACAGAAAAAATATGGAAGAAAATCAGGGGAGTCAGAAACAGTATTTGTGGAGAGTGAGTCTCTGTGGGGAGACTAGAATATCGCTGAATGGAACTCAAGCTAAGGGATTTTGGGGGTCAGAAGTCTTATTAAATCTTGGACCTGAGCCTGCCAATCAACCCCATTCCATAACCAGCGAGGCTGCATAATGGGCAGGAGGAATAAATGTTATGGGAAGAGGAGAGCCAGCTTCCATATCCATATGGTCACCTAATGAAATCTCTTCTGCTGTTACAAAGGCAGCTTTGATGTGAAAATGGAAACATCCCAATCTCTGTGGAGGTGGGTCCTAATTAAGACTTCTATTGAGAGGAGCTCCTGCAAAGATAAAAATTTATTTAGCGGGCTGATGAGATGAAATTAGAAGAGATGTAATGCATAATGAAGCTTTACAAGATCCCCAGGAGATTATCCCCACATGGGCAAAATTCTTGCATGGCTTGGGAATGTAACAGAAAAATGGGCTGGGATAACCATTTTTGGAGAGCAAACTCAGGCTATTGAGAGGAGCCTAAAATCTTGAGTGCAGATACCTCCACAATACTGGGTGAGGACTTTTAAACATACTCTACTTGAGAGAAACAAAAGATTCTGCTTACTTCTGGGAAGAGTAAAAGGAGCTGTAGAGGACAGCAGTGACCTTAGGAGTCCCCTGTGATGCCCTTGAGGGACAGTCCAATACAGGATAGCAGACTTCGTCAAAGTGTGCAGAAGGGGGGAACACAAGTAATGGAAAGTCTCCACAGGAAAAAAAAACCCAACCCCTTTGAGTTAACAGAAACACAAAAGGAAAAAAATACTAAGCTCTGGGTGAACTTTGGTCCTTCTCACCCAGCTCATTATGATCTATCAATGTCTGATAAGGATGGGCCCCATATCTACTAACCAATAAGACCTAGAAAACAACATTTGAATTTTCTAATTACTACAGGAGACCAAATATCTCCGATCACCCCCACAGATGCTGAAAAAATAAATTTAAGTTTTAAAAGAAAGAGAGTCCATCTAACAGGATTCAAAGGACAATGTATTATATATTCCACTGTCAAAGTCTGTTTATGGTTACCTGGGGGAAAAGGAATGACTTAACGCACATTTGCAATCACAGATCATGAAGAAAACATTTTAGGATATGATATCCTTAAAAGAAGTTTGACAATTGCATAACATGAATGTTTGGTCATCCAGACCTACAAAAACTCCATATAAACAAATTTTCTGAAAAAAATTTAGAACAAAGGGGTACTATATTTAGGACACATACCCCATATATTTCTTCTGTTTGGCAAGTGAGGAAACCAGACATGAGCTGGCTCTTAATGATTGATTATTGGTGGCTGAATGCCAACACAGGAAGACTTATCCCAAACATTGCTGGTCTCACTGCCACCCTGCAAGCAGCTGCACGAATGGACGGCAGTTCCAGATGTAAAAGACATGTTCTTCATGTTTCCATTTCAGGATACTGGAGAAATCATATTCCTGGATTTTCTATTGAGCAAGACCATTGTATGCATTAATGAGCAAAAGCCAGACTTAGGGGTGGCTTGGTAGTCACAAAAGGCTATACAAACACTAACAAAGGAGTTAAAAATATATCCATCATTTGGGGCAGTTCATTCCAACGATCTTATAAGAGCTGAATGGGGTTTTGCTGAACATGGGACTTACTGTAACATGTTCCAGAAAGGCCCACACAGACCTAAACAACCATTAGGGTTCAGTTCTGCAGCATTAAAAGATCCTGAGAAGAGACACTCTGACTGGGAAAAGGGTTTACTATCTCTGACCTGAGCTCTTAAACAAGAAGAGAAAATTCAACAGCACCAATCTGTGCAAATCCAAAAACCTTTTAATCTATTAGCCAATATTAAGAAGAGCTGTGCTCCACAACGTGGAATTGCACAAAGACCAACAGTTCACAAATGGTGTGCACATGTCTCAGGAGTCACAGGTCCAGTGGATATAAATGAAGGGCCAACAAAACCTGCAAAATTACAGACAGCCATGATCCCAGATATGCTGGCTTTGCAACAGCTACATAAGCCCAGTGCTATACTTGGTGTTCCTGTAGTTATATTATACTCTGAAACATCTGGTTCACTGATGCCTCAGCCAAACACATTGATGGTAAATGGAAGTACAGAGCAGTAACCAAGGGAACATCATGAAGTTGTGCCAGGAGAAGGTCAGGCTGCATATTAGGGAAAGGTTCTTCTCCCAGAGGGTGCTGGGCACTGCCCAGGCTCCCCAGGGAATGGGCACGGCCCTGAGGCTGCCAGAGCTCCAGGAGCCTTTGGACAGCGCTGCCAGGGATGCCCAGGGTGGGATTGTTGGGGTGTCTGGACAGGGCCTGGGGTTGGACTGGATGGTTCTTGTGAGTCCTTTCCAACTCAGGATATTCTGTGATTCTGTGGATGGGGCTCTGACCCTGCCTACAGCAGAGGGTTGGACCAGATGGCCTTTAATAATCCCTTCCAACCCAAACAATTCTGATTCAATCATTCCATGGTGTGCGACCCTGGATCAAAGCATGATTAGCACAGCAGAAATTGTTTACAATACTGAGCTTGGCAGTTTTTAGGCTCACTGGGCCATCCCTCCTTGACCAGCTAAGCTAGGCTAAGATTCATTCCCAGCCTGGCCGAAAGCATCTCTTTGCTGATCATACACCTTGTTTGCAAGCCAGAAAGACCTACTGAGCACACCCATCTGCTGAATGAGTGATTGATGATGCCACTAGCACTGAAAAACAACATTTTAGAAAATCCTTTCTACCACCCTTGGGTTTTCCAAGAGGTGCTCCATAGCCTTCTGTCGCAGCAGGGATAAACTGAGCAATGCACACCTCTGCACCACTGCATGCAGGTGATATTGTCCACAGCATCTCCCAGGAGTGTAGGGATGTTGTGCCTCCTCCATGGTGCCCAGCAACTCTGACACAGCCTGCTGCAGGCTGGCTGCACACAGGCTCTGCATTGCAGCTTCAACAGAGGCTTATATTTGCCAGAGTTCCCATGCCCTACAGACTGTGTATAGACTGGGCTCTTGTTGGTAGCCATGCTACATCAGTCAGTGGCACTATCTACTGGAGCACAAGTCTTTCAACCATCCATAATTCCCAGGAGGCTGCTCATTGATTCTCTCTGCAGGCTGGAGACTGGAATGCAGAAGGCTCCAGCAATGAGGCCTCCACTTCTCCACCTGCCAAAGAATTTCTGCAGCTTTGAGAGTGCAGTGCCCAAGCGTTGCTGAATGACACTGACGTTGCTCTGCACTGAGCAGACGTTTACTCTTGGCCCTCTCACTCTGCCTCCACCAGATCTGCCAGACCTTCCTCTCAGCACATCCTGTCTCATCTCATCTCTCAGATGCTCCCTTTCCAACCAATAGTCCTGCTGCACTCTGTGCAATCCATTGTCTGCCTGAGGCACTGAAACTCTTTCCAATGCAACTGTCAGCAGCTGCTTCCCCAGAGCAGAGTCTTCCAGCTAACCATGGAGGAAAGTAAGAGTTGAGGAGAGAGCCCTTGTTTTGTACAGAGCTGGACAGGGTACACAGAGCTGCTCCTCCCTGGAGACCTCCCCTCTTCCAGCCAGAAAGCCTATCCCTACACAGTTTGATGTTTATCTGGAAATCCTGGTTGCTCCCACTGCATGGAGAAGACCATCTCTACAGTTAGCCTAGCATGTTGCCTTTGGGGTGCCAAACACATCACTGTGGCCATAGCAAACCCCACTTGCTCAAGAAAGTCACTGGCCATGTGTGATTCCAGAATGCTATTCAAGCATACCAGGTTCCAGGGTCTCAGAAGAATGGGACAGACTTTGCATGCTCATTCCTTCTCAGTAACATCCCAACTCAATCCCAATGCCCTCAGGCTACACAGACACTTGCCCCACTCTGCTTGGAAGCCATGGAGATGAGAACAGGGCTGAGCCCACCAACACTTCTGTTCCACCCTCAAACCCATCTCAAGCAACTTGACTTTGGGCAAGTGCTTCACCTGCATCAACTGTCCAATGACGAATGCTCAATTTCCCAATTTCCTTGACACTGTGGGTGAAAACCAGCAGAGTTCCCCATGCCTGCCCTTTGCCCCATTAATTCAGCCACCTTGCTCCTCAGAGATGCAGCTCTGCTCCCTCCCCACGTAGGACACTTGGCACATGGAGCGCTTCCCTCTGCACAAGGGGAACGGAGCAGTACAAGTCCTGCTGCATTCCTCAGCTGATAAAGCCTGTTCAATGGCAACCATAACTCCCTGGGAAGATACGATAAGATAAGTTAAAGAATTTACAGCTTACCCAAGGAGCTGTGTGAGCTGAGAGAGTCAAAAACAAGACCTGGTTTCTTCAAACCATCACACAGCCACCTGCAAGGCTCCCATCCTGCACTCACTCCAGGGTAATCCAGAGAATGATTTACACTGCCCTGCACACTGCGGAGCTGTTTACTCAGTTGGAAGTTTGTCCTGTTGTCCCACCCCATTCTCCACTTGGGAAGCACAGCTAAATTGCAGCTCTGGCCTGCAAAGGACCTTTGCTCGAGAGCTGTGAGAGCATTGGAGAGGTGTTTTCTGTCCCTCCAGTTAGCCTGCTGGGAGGCTGGCTACATACAGTAGCACCAGTTTATCTTCCAGTATCTTTCTGCATCTCAGTTCCACTAAGGCCGTGCTAGTAGCAGAAAGACATAAATGTTGGGCAGAAAGCATACTTTGTGCTTGCAGATGCCACTAATGCAAGGCAGTGGTGCCCGAAGACTCATGCCAGCACCCTGCACTGCTGCCATGCCCATGCACAGCTCTGCCCACCACACTCCTTGGGAGAATCATCCCAGAAAATCCCTCTGGGTACCAGCACAGGGGGCTCCTTCGGCTTGGCCTATTGTTTACATGAGTTGTTGGATCCTCTCACAGCACTTCTATCTTGACCTGGACTCAGCCTGCTAGAAAACAGCTGTTCTCAACCTAAAATATCTGGTATTGGCACGTTTGCTGTCACACTCATAGCACATTGCAGCAGCTGATGTACATGGGACTGGTTCCCAGACCAATGCCACTTCCTAGCCCTGGCTTTAGCTGAGGAGCTCCCTGCTATGGCCACCTGCAGCCAAGTATGTTCTTACAGGCTGCAGACAGCTCTTCCTCACCTTCCCTGCAGCCAGAAGAGCACTCCAAATCTTTTTGTCTATAATACTCCTTGCTCCCAGTCAATCACATAATCACAGGGTGGTTTGTGTGGGAAAGGACCTTAAAGACTCTCTCATTCTACCCCCTGCCATGGATAGGGACGCCTTCTATAGACCAGGTGAGGCTGCATCTTGACCCTGGAATAAAACCCTCCCTGTGCAACTAGTATTTCCCAAGATAGTCTCCCCCTTTTTCTTCACTCCATCATCAAGGCAATTCTGTGCTCTGCCCTGCTCCTCTCCAGCCCTGCTGCCACTGATCACCTGCACAGGTGGCAGTAGATCACCCACACCTCTACATGCCAAATCTCCTTGAGGAATACATTGTATTTCTCTGTCTCTCTGCATTACCCATCAAAAGCACCCACATGCTCGAGCAGATACACTCCCACAGATTGTCTTTGCTTGAGGTAGAATGGATCCAAACTTCCTTAACGCATTCTTCACATTCACCATGTATGTAAAAATTTTGATTGGGCAGGGCCAGCTCGATTGGTGGACCCTCTGGCATTACCTGACAATGTGTCCATCACTAAATATAGATCCCAGCATTTGAAGGTCCCCCCACCCATTGATTTCAATGTAGCTTTTAACAGTGCATTGCACCATTCCATGGTGCATGACAAAGAATATAGTGCACCCACTCGATACCTTGTTCAGTGTTTATAAGCCCAGTTCCCCTGAACCTTTAACAGTGCTCAGGTGTTTATAAGGATATTTTTTAAATTAGTTCGATTGTCTGACTCAATTCTTTCAGTACTGCTGTGCTGCCACAGGATTTGTTTTTCAGGGGTCAAAATGGTGTTCCAGGCAATGGTGTAAAGCATGGAGTATGTCTCCAGCCATCCAGTCATGCCTTCTATCACTGCCAGTACATAATGCTTTCCTTGGCAGTGAGTTTGCAGCAGTGTGATGCAATCAATCTGCCAGGCTTCCCCATACTTACATTTGTTGCAGCCTGTATTTATTTCATTTAACTGGTTTATTATTGAAGTTTTCTATGTTAATGGTTTATTCTTATATTCCCCCATGTTCCCCCCAACTTGGTTTACTCCTGAAGTTGCATCCTCCCCTAAGTTACCTGGCATGGTATTTCCCAACCCCTTGCTGCAGCCCCTTCCCTATCAATCACTGTTACCCTGCCCCTTGTTCTAGCACCTTCCATGTCACTCCAACCTGAACCAATCCTTTGAGCATGCCTCCCCCTGGGTGTTCCTGGGTGTTTCCTAAACCTCAATGTCCCATTGGACCATGTGCCCTGCCCTCTCCTTCTGCTTGCCCCAGTTGGCCCCAAAGAAATGTTGTAACCCCTTCGCTCCACCCCTAGCGATCCCTTATTGGCTTATGTTTGGTATCCACCCCTTGCTCTGTCACTGTATAAAATTCCATGCACAGGAGTAGTCGGGGCTGTTTTCCATTCTTGTCCCTTTTGATGTTGGAGTTCCATGGGGCAACAACTGTAGGAGTTTTGTTACTCCCATATGACTCTTCCTTGATAGGGAAGAATTGTCCTTTAAATCCTTGTTAAGTAAAAAATGAACTGGACTCAAGGCTGATCTCGTTCTCTTGTTTATTCTTTCCTTATCTACAATTTCTGCACACTGGGCTTTACATCAGCCTAGAGTGAAGGAGAAAGGACACCAAGGAGCCTCTAACACATAGATTCAAGGTTCTCTTAAAGATAATTTACTTAATTATCACCCAAAACATACATTATTTCTACTTTTCTACCAATTACTAACTAAACTTTTATTCATATAACACTGCACTGCGACAAATTCTAACCAATCACCCAGTGTTCCCAACACTGCAGAATATAGAGTAGATGAGGAAGAAGAAGAAGAAGAAGCCTAAAACCGACAAGGATCCTCCATCTTGTCTTCATTTACTTAGCATTCTAACAAACCCAAAAATCTACATTCCTCACCCTGTGATAAATTACATACTATACTACTACCTAATTTACTTTCCTGATAATTCTCTCATCCCAAAGCCTAGAAAGCCCTTTCCATGGACAAACGTTAAAAGCAGGATTTTTCAGAGGGTTTGGATCCTTTAAAACAGGGAGAGGAATATTCTCTGCAGTCTGGATTCCAACACTTCAACATTAATAAATCTCCTGTTGGAACCTCAGCACTAAAAGAGCCTCCTTCTTCTCCTTTACCCAAACCCTGACTGCAGTAAGAAACTTTCCGCTGTAGAGCAAGCGGCTCTAAATGTTCAGCTGTCAGCAGAAAGCCCACACTGCCGTTGTTCCCACACCTGGCGCAGCCCCGGTGTTCTCTGAGCTAGCCTAAGCTCCAGCGGGCCGTGTCAACGTTGACCACCATCCCCAGACCACAGGAGCTTCACCCACTTGGCCTTCTTGATCATGGCACACTTTTCACAGTCATGGATTACCCAGGATATAGTGTCTATGGTTAAGTCCCCCCCATAATCATGAGGTCATGTTGCACCGCTTCCTTGATGGCTTGAGGTATTATGGCCCACTGAGCCAGAAATAACTCACCCTTATGATGCTAGCCCAAACCTGTCTAAGACACTTTAATCTTGGCCACTCAATCCACCTGTCCATTGCTGTGATGCTCTTCAATGCCTGACTCTTATAGACAGTGCATTCACATGATGGACTTTGACAGCCAACTCCTCTGCCCAGGCAGTGACATCTTGCCATAATTCAGCAGCCCAGATGGGTTTTTCTCTGTGCTGCTAGTTGGTCTTTCTCCATCATTCCAGCCACCCCCACAGAGTATTTGCTACCTTCCACAAGCCATTGTAGAGTGTTAGCCATTTCTCTCACTCAGCAATATCTACAGGCAGCTGGAAAGCTTTCAACTCTGCAACCTGATTTGATCCACCTTGTCCCTCAATACCTTCTGCCACTCACTGTGTAGGGCCCCATACAGCAACTTTCCATGTTCAAGTCATCCAGGAAACAGCAGGCCTTCTGGTAAAAACGATTGTCACTTGTCCATGATGTAATTTTTTAAGATTAAAAAAGCTTACAAAATTAAATTATCATCTCCAACAACTCTAAATAACAAGACGGCAGATTAGGTTAGAAGGTCTCTAAAGTTTTATCTGCAAAAACTTTGTGCACTTACTGTCCATTCTCCAGGTCCTTCACATGGCACACCGATGCTTCTACCACGTCCTTTGGGTTGTGGTAGGGGTTGCTGGCAATTGGATGCTCCTCGAGGTGGTAGTGCCGGGCAGTCCCATTGACTTTGTAAATCAGAGGGCTGGCTTTCCCATTGGGTGACATCTCCTCCTTGCTTCTCTCCTTCTCAGGTATCACAACTTCAATTTTCACTTCAACTGCAGGAACAACCCAAAACCTTTGTTAAAATGAAGCCAGAGGTTTTGCTGCTGTTCACTGTTCTATCACTCCTTCCTTCCCTGAACTTGTTAACAGACATCAAAACAGGTATTTTTTGTTGGCTTGCCTTGGAAGATAAAACATTTAACATCAAGCTTGGCTTGATTACCTGAGCCCATTATTCCTCTGTTTTTTCTGCGTCAGGCACTTTGCATTCATAAAGTACATATTCTTGAAGGCAGACATGAGTCATTGGTGCAAAACAATCTCTCAGGTACAGTTCTTGTCCTGTTTAGTGGAAAACAGCTTCAGGCAGCTCCATATGAGGCATGCCAAGGTCTCTGGGGCTCAGAGAGACTTCAAAAACCCCTTTAATTATTTGTAGGTAATGTTAACTGAAAGAGAAAGCCAACATTGCATGGTTCATAAAGCTGCTTCATTAGATAGAGACCAATTAATAAGGAACTAGAAATATCAAAAATAATTTACATGTGAGGTTTTGAGTATAGAGTGACTCTTCAACAATAGGTGAGAGAAGCAAGGATGGCTCATTTTTCTCAGGTGTACACCAGCAAAGAGGTCTGACAATAAATCATCCCTGTCCTGGGGACCAGAGGACCCAGGGACACATGGGAGCAGGGACAGTAGGGAGCAAAAGTGCTCTCCTTGGCCACCCAGGTGAGGACATGAAGAAGTTACTGTGAGGGTAGTGAGGCCCTGGCACAGGTTTGCTCAGAGAAGTTGAGTCGGCCTCATCCCTGGAAGTGTCCAAGGCCAGGTTAAACTGGGCTTGGAACAACCTGGGAGAGGGAAGGTGTCTCTGCCCATGGCAAGGGGTGGAACTGGATGAGCTTTAAGACCGCCTCCAGCCCAAATCATTCTGTCATTCTGTGTTCATATGAGCTCCCTGAAGGGCAGTGCTCACCCACCCTCCCCACAGACCCACCCAGCTACACCCCATGCTCCACCCCATGCCCGGGCTGGGCAAGCTGGTCACAGCAGCATCAGAAGCTACTGATAAGCTCTCACATCACAAAGTGGAAAACATCACTTTACCTCCTAGGGACTTCATCAAGCTAATGCCAGTAATATAATAATAAACACCAGGGAGTTCTATAGGAGCCAGGGGAAAGTGCTGGAGACTGGTGAGACTGAAGTCTCTCAAGTGCATGGAAAATCATTGAGTTTTCCCCATCTTATAAATGTCATGATCAGGAAAATCTGTGTAGAAGATAAATTTCACAAACTAAACAGGCTAAGGAAAGGCAGAGGAAGGGTAAAAACAAGCCCTACAGCAAGGCTTGTGAATGACAGGGATGCTGAGTCTTCCCAGCCTCATCTGTTGTCCCAAACCTTTTATTGCAAGAATATTGAGAGAACAATGGAAGAAAAGTCAGGGAGAAGGTTCATTTTGGAAGGGAGAAAAGCAAGTGGCCATGGCCATGCAGGCCCAGGAGGCAGGCAGCTGTCTCAGGAGCCCTGCAGGTTTCTGCTGTTTGTGCCTGCTCAGTAAGGCAAGGGATGCATGGCTTTTTGCCAAAGTGCCAAATCCCTGTGCTCACCCAGGCAGGATTCACCAGGGGTAGTGACAGAGAGATCTAGGGAAGTGATTTTCTGTGTATGAACACTGAACCAACAGAAAGCATCACCTTCTGCTGTGCTCTTGCAGCTGCAGGAGTTAATGCAAATGAATAGGGCCAGCACTATGCATTAAGAAAACCCACATTGCTATCAGCAAATCTGTTCCTGGAGTTCTAGAGAAGCAGCCCAGCTGCTGCAGGCACCCAGTGAAGAGGCTGCTCTCCATAAGCACTGCTTTCCTAGGGCATTGGGAGAAGCAGACGCAGATTTTCCAGGACAGAGTTTGGAAATATAATGAATACTTATTTATGCCAGTCCCAGTGAAATACTTTTGGCCGAAGAAACAGGAGGCTGATGTCATATGATTTCACAGTCAATCTGCAGAAAATGTGGCTGTGCATCCTTGTAGCCAGACTGCAGACTCAGACCATGTGGCAGGATGAGACAAAGGGTGGGCAAAGCTGGTGGCTCTGAGCCCTAGTGGTGAGGGGGACATGAATATCAGTGAATTCACCCTGCAGGGAACAGCTCCCATCTCTCACTTGGCTGATGCCCCAGGACTTTGTTTTCCTGAGTACATTTGGGTCAGGTGAGCACATGGAGTGCCCACTGATTCACAGGCAAATAAACCTGCAGGGATGAAGATGGAAATGTAGCTCTGAGCTTTAACCTTCTTCCTCAGTTAGAAAAACATATGCAGGAAGCAGCAGGTCTCTGGCACTCAGCCATCCCCACTTGGCACCCACCAATACTGCTGAACAAATGTCCAGAGGAAAAGAAAAAGCATTGAAAAATCTTCCCTCTCCTATTTTGGGCCCCACACTTCACTGCTTGCCTCTGTGGGGGGCATATCCCACCTGCCTCTCAGCAACCCTTTTTACTCCCATCTCCTCCTTCTCATGCCTCTCAGCCCCTCATGGGGTATCCCTCTGGCCTTAAACCTGCATTCCCAAAGGATGATCCCTCCAGGAATCCAGGGCTAAGCAGCACCTGAGCTGATCCAGCAAACTGGTTCAGTTGCCATCAGGGAAAATCACATTTAAATGAAATATTTATAAACTCAAGTTTAATTCTGAAATCTGATTGGTACAATGGGGCTGGAGCCAGTGTGTTCCAGCTCTTTTACAGTCATATCCTATAACTGCTAGAAGAGGATCTGGACCTTAAAGCAAACTGGAAAGTTTTAAACATGTGACTACAAATCTAGACAGTAGGCAACTCCTCAGGAATATAGGTAGAGATAGGGATATAAATATGGATATTGATACATAGGTATGGGCATAAAGGTATAGATATAGACGATCTAGATAAAAATATAAATAGATATATATATGTATAGGTATAAATATAGATGAGAGTAAGAGACAGAGATGTGCCTGCTTGCCCTGTGCCACCAACATGACTTATACACATACATATGTGTGTGTATGTGTTTGTGTAAGTTCATGCACATTTTTAAGATATCCCTATAGGTACACACTTACATACATAAAGAACCAGAAGGCCAGGACTGGAAATATTTTATAAGAATACAGAAAAAAGCAGAATATAGAAAAAAGCAGCTGAGTATTAGCAAGTACTCATACCACATATCCACGTACACCTCAGCATTGCAAGTTCTCACTACCTAAAAATCCTAAGTCAGCTCCTCAAAGTCACAGAATCATTTAAAATACAGACTCTTGACAAGACTATAAATTTTGACCCAGTTTTTTTTTTTATCCCAGGTTTTCAGCCTTTAGGTTGAGCACTGCTGGGATCCTTCACATACAATCAGGAACTATGTCCCAACACCATTTATCACAGTTGGCTCAGGTGTTGTTTTCCTCTTGTGGCCACAGTGTTCTTGTGCTCTGCCTTTATGTCATTTGCACAAGCAGTCAGTCCTTAATATCCCATTGCACCTCCTGTAAATTTATTCCTTCTCCATCACTATTCACAGCCCTGTGGGGCAAGTCAAAGCCTCAGCTTGCTCTTGGAGAGGTACTTTAGACATGAGGCTGGAACTGTTGACACCAATCCAAAAGCAGGGTGCTTGTAGGTGGCTAGGCTGCACTGCAGGGTCACCGGCATTTTTATTTTTTTTTAATAGGGCAGTTAAATGACCCAATACTTCTTCATCACAAGATTGGGTTCCCAGTATGGCTCAGAGCCCTTCTAGAGGCTATATTTAAACTACAGATATCATGTCATTGAAAGATTATACCTCCAGGTACACGATACTTAAAATACTAGAAACCAGGAAAATACTGAGATAATATGGGCAGAGAGAATTAACATGAGCCAAGAGCTGGCTTGAGCCAAGGGGAGTCTGGATAAGATGAAGATACCTGGCTATAAGGGATAGAGGAGCTTAGCTGGCAAGGGGAGAGCAGGGTGTCTGCCTTCCCCAGCCCCAAAACCCTGGGATGCCTCAGGGTGTGCAACTTCAAGGCTGCAGGCAGAGAACAGTCTGATGCTGGCTGTATGGTGCCAAGAGCTTTGGGAGCAGTGGAAACCAGAAATGCATCAAGGGATTATGCTGGAGGGACCAGCAGGCATAGCCAGAAATCTCAGTTTACCCCACCAGGGTTTATTTTCCCAAAGCCAGCACAGACTAAGTCCATCACTGTGGGACATGTTTGGGGCTCACCATGCCCTGCCAGAGCTGCACTCTCCAGGCATCCCCTTGGCTTGCCCACCCTATCTCAACTACAAGCCCCAATGACAGTGACTTCAGGTGGTTTCAAAAAGACTCCAAACCATTTCTATGGACCACTTCTCCCCTCCTTCCAAGGACAGGCTGGACAGGGCTTCAAGCAACCTGGTCTAGTGGGAGGTGTCTCTGCCCACAGCAGGGGGTTGAAACTACTTGGTCTTTACAGACGCTTCCAGCCCAAACCATTCTGTGATTCTATCATTCTATTAAAAATGACAGAACCAATGACAAAACCACCATGTCAAATGTGCCGGCCTCTGCTCTTCCTCTCCAGATGCTCTGTCAGCAAATGCTACAGTCCAAAACCAGGAGGTAGGACTTACCAGCCAGGGCTGGGGACAAGCTCAGAGCCAAGCTCAGGACACACAGCCAATGGCACCCCCTCCAACACCCTCCAGTAATGTGCAGCATCCCTAGGAAGGGAGCACATTTCCCGCTAAAAGCATCCTCTGTGCAAGGGCAAAGCCCACCCCCAGATACCCTATGCACTGAGAAGTGACTGCTCTGCTGTCAACCACTGAGCCCAGCAGAAGAAGAGGAATCACAATTTATAAGTTTTGAAGACACTCTCCCATACCCTGCGCAGATACAGAGCTGCCACAGTTCACACAGAGCTGGCATGTGAAGGTTCCTGTCAGCCATTATCCTGACCTGGCTGCACTGCAGGAGCAGGTGCAGGGATACCATGCAGGCTGCCAGCTGGGCAGCTCACCTCCAATGCATCACACACCTGAGACAAACCCAAGAAGAAAATTATGCAGAGATTGAGAGCTAGGGCTTCAAAAAAGGATACGGCATCATGGGACTGCAGCACTGGAGATGACAGCAGATAACTTCACTGTTTGAACATAAGCTCTTAATTAAACACTGAAATATCCGGACAGGGATGGGCGCTGCAGCAGCAGCCAGACCTTACAGCTGGTCGGCAGTACAGTCAGCACAGCTATTTAGGGATCCAGGACTCCACTCCCCAGAGCTCTTGTATCACTCATCTGCCCATCAAAAGGTGATATGTGCACAGTGCCAAGGTTATCTTTAGGGTACTCAGGGCAACTGAGGGTCTCTCTTGTAATGAAGGAGATGGAGCAGATAAGAACCTCATGTACACCTTGAAAAAGTGTCTGAATCAATTCTGTTCACTTCAGGCTGCATCCGCAATATTCCCCTCATATGGAAACAGCACTGATGGAGCAAATAGCTCTATTCTGTCCCTGCTTCTTATTCAGACAAGGAATAGGTGAATACTTACAAATAGTAAAGACCAGTACTCAGCTCTAATACTGTACAATTCCCATATGAAACTTCAGTGAAACTCTTTGCTAGAACAATCAGTATCCTCAAATGCCTCTGTTTACCTCCTTGCATTTGCAGGTTTTATAACCCTGGGATGAAGCTCCGCAGTCAGTGCTGAGCTACCCAGGGGATGGAGAAGGCTTGTGCGAAGCCTTTGAAGATGCTAATCCAAACCAGAGCTGAGGTAAGGAGGTGCATTGCAGGGTGGCATTTTTCAGGCATTTGGTCCTGCTATGCAAATACAGCTCTCCACAAAAATCTGCAGCTCAGGAAAGATGCCTGCAGAGCATTAGTGTTCCAACACTGGTCCAAGATTATACAGTTTTGCTGATAGAGTACAAAATTAAGTGGAGCTCGTAGCAGAGTTTGTCACAAGTTTAGTCAACAAAGGCATTTTTTCCTGGATGTGTTTTTACTCCTCAAATATTTTAAGGAAACATATAAACAGGGCTTTCACAGAGAAAACTTACAGGTCAGAGTGTCCAGTGCCGTATCACCTTGGTGGTGACCCGTAACATAATCACAGAACAGGTCAAGGGCAGAAAACCACCTTTATTTTCTCATTGTGCCTTGCATAAATGCAGGGACCTCACTCCATGGATGCTCAGTAAGTCACAAATTCTATTGCCGGTTCTGACCCCTTTAGTCTTTCCCCTTGAAATCCCTCCTGCCTCAGGCTGTGAAGACAAATTGCCAAGGAAAGGTCCCCAAAAGACGTCTTTCCACCACAAAGGCTACACAGAGATGCTGACTGGTCTGATAGAGCACCACCATTCTCTGATTACCCTTGCCCTGGGGCACAAGCAAGTAACAAGGAAAAGGCCACCCTAAGCTCCCTCTGAGGCTGCCAAAACAAGCTGCAGGATGGGAGATGGGAGCATTCCTCCATGGCAGCTTCATGAACACTGACAGAACCAGCCATCGTTCCCTGGGGTCCTCTGCCGGCATCATGCAGGGGCTGCTCATGCCCAGCCTGTTCAGGACAAGGCTGAGCATTGACACTTCCACACCAGGCCCCCCTCAACCAGCCAGTTTGCCTGGGCAGGTGGCACGACCCCTGCCCCGTGCACATACACCTAGCCTTCCCCAAACCATACAGAGCAGGGAGCCAGCCAAGCCATGGAAGGAATGTGCCAGGCAAGAGGAGAATCCTTGAAGTCTAGGTGTCTACAGCTGCTTTCCCCACCAAAAGCAGTACAAGATGGACAAGCTTCGCCAAGAAAATAAAAACCCAACAGCAGAGCAGCTCCAAGACTTGGTGTGCTCCTTCCCAGGTAATTCCCTTCCTGCAGGGTAAGAAATAAGAGCTGGCCAGTGAATGACAAAGCTGTGGCAGAAGGAAGGTGCTGGAGCCCAATGTAACTGTGCTGGGACAGCTGTCACTGAAACCTACACTGGGGCACAAGGGGGGAAGCTCTTCTCCAGATCCGTCAGAAAGGTAGAAGCAGGTGGGTGGCGAAGAAAAAGGAGATATGACCAGGCAGAGATGCCTCCCTTGTGGTGCAGGGTGAGCTCCCCTCCCATCCACCTACCACCCCCCTGGCACTGCTGCAACCCCCCACAGCTCCCTGCCTGGGAGCGAGAGCACTGAGGAATTGGGGGGATTAAGAGCCCAGTAATCCTCCCTGCAGGAGCCGAGCATTAACATTCCCCCGGCCAGCGTCCACCGCTGACCTACTTCTCCGACGGAGACGGTGGGACGGGGGCCCGGCTTCGGAGGGCAGTCACCT
The DNA here is from genome assembly GCA_013397295.1 of Polioptila caerulea. Classification (NCBI taxonomy): domain Eukaryota; kingdom Metazoa; phylum Chordata; class Aves; order Passeriformes; family Certhiidae; genus Polioptila; species Polioptila caerulea. Next base: position 227,854 of record VYXF01007126.1, read on the forward strand.
GGTTTCGGCTTGGAGAAGCATCCTCCCATGGTGCCGGGCGGGACAGGCAGCGCGGGCGGGCAGGTCAGCGAGGCCGCGGGCACATCCTGGCATGGTACAGGGCCGGCTCGCGTGTCCCAGCTCCCGCGTCGATCCCCACCTGCGCTGGGGAGAAAAGCTCCGTGAGAGCCGGTACGGCCGGAAGGCGGCTGCGGCGAGGAGGGGAAGCAAAGCCGTGCGGGCACTGCCGCCTGTGCCTACAGCTGCTGGCAGCACTGCGGGCACACACTGCGGGCACCCCGGTGGTCCGAGGGACATGGAGACAACGAGCTGCTGGGGCTACCGTGCTGGGAGATACCGCCAAATTCAGTTATGAAGTTTATAAACTCAGTCATCAAAGTTAATTACAAAAACCCTCATATCATTTATGGCCAGACTTTAATAACTTCCCAAAGCCCTGCCTCTGGGAATTAAAGCTCTAAGCACACAGGTCACAGCCCAAGTACAATGACTGAACCATAAATACATTTCAGGTGGGTTTTTGTGTTATTATTAGGAGATTGAAAAAGTAAGTCTGCTCTGTTGCACAGTCCTGCAAGTTCCCCTATGCCAGTTGTGCTCATTCCTGCAGAAATGCCATTGGTTTAGGAACAATTAATTATTTAGAGAATGGGTTTTTGATATCAGACCATTTTGCATCAACCTCCTTTTTTTACGCTATTGAGTTGGGTTTTTTTTTTTTTAATTTTTAAGGTCACGTCGTGTTTCTCTTATTAGCTTTAACTTGGGGTGCTCTCAAATTTGGTACAGACTAAGAATTTAGATAAATCTTTCTAATTCCGTTCCATGACTGAAAACAGCAAAGAGTCATCCAGCGCACTGGCAATAAAATAGTATATTTCATTCATTTTACTAATTCCTTCCTGAACTGAACTGATTTACTATGGTTTTGCCATATGTTTTTCAAAAAGCCCTCTGATCTGGGCAGAAAGTTAAAAACTGTTTCCAAATTATATTTTGAGACAGGCAAAGTAGGTTTTTCTGTAGCTTAGAAAATGCCTTGAGATCTTTACAATGAGAAGAAATTAGAGAAGTGCCAGGAGAGAGATACCAAGAACCTTCTCTCCTTAGCTTAAACATCAACTCAGAATATCAGGATATATCCCTCTGTTTTCAGCTATATCGCTCCAAAACACACCTTCAAACTCCCCTTCTATGCGTAGCATCACCTCTGCCAAGCCCCAGCTGTGTTGCAGAAGCAGCTTCAGAGCCTGGATCACATTGAATAAGCAATCCAAGCTATAGAGGAACATGAGCCCGGTGCCTTGCCCATGGTGCAAAGTAGGCATATGCTATTTGATACTCTGAAAAGAGCATTTATTGAATGCAGAGGGAAGAGCTCTTCTCCCAGGAGCATCCCAGGAAAGTAGCATGACAATGTTTATGCAAGAGCAAATGCAAAAAAAAAGATACCATGTAAGAAGGCGTATAAATGCAGAGGAAGATTTGGGAGCAGTGGGGGGAAAACAGAGTGGAGACATCACATACAGTGGGTGCTGTAGGGCCCTTTGCCAGAACCAGCAGAAAGAAAGGGAAAATGGCTTTGTACCAGGCAAACCGAGTCTTGAGTCACTGATATATCAGTGTTACAGGACAACAATTTAGTGCATATAATAAAATACTGCCACTGGTGCCTCGGGAGCAAACCAAGTGCCTGCTAACTCAGATCAGCTCCTTGCAGTGGATTTCCTGTGGCAGAAGTGGACACTGTAACGGCAAGACAGGACCATGCTCCAGGCAAGCAGTGCCCTGGCACCACTGCAGAATTCCCTTGGGATGCTGCACATATGGAGGACGACAGCAGGGACCCCTGGACAGGTGGAGGGTTGGATGACAGAAGGATGGCTCCCAAATATGCCTCACCAGAGAATCACTCCAACTTCTCCAACCCTCCCAGAGATGCTGATGTGGGACTGGTTTCTAGCTGGTCTGGCTGGTTTTAACAAGGACATGGGGTGGTATCAGAGTTCCTGAAAGTCAGAATGTCAGCCATTCATCCGAGATGCTTTTGCTTTGTTTGGACCTTAAAGATGGCAATCTGCAGCCATCCCCTCAAGTTCACTTCACGTCTCCTAATTTTTCCACTGATGGTCCCTCCAGCCTTTCCAAGGCACTAAGACATCCGCACTTCCCAAAGCAGGTCAGAGGGAAGTGTTTGCTATCAGACATGTCCCTTCTCCACTCCTAGAGTTCACCAGGCAAAATCAAAATGGTTCTTGGTAGGATTTCAGCTGATGCCATCAGAGGAGAAGCCATCTGGCTGCTCCCAGCCTCAGTCCCAGCAAGCACATATAGATGCTTCAGAGTCAGAGATGCTGGTTGCAGAAAGGCATCAGCCTCCCATGTCAGACCAGCTCAGGGGACACAATAGGGCCATGTCACTGCTAGTGGCATCCAGAGGTATCAATCCAGAGCTGTAGGATTCATGGCCAAAGCCATAAGCTCTATTAGGAGAAGGAAATAAGCCCATATACAACACAATGTAGCTGAACCTAGGACCACCTGTAAAACCTTGCTAGGTCCAGAAAGGCAATGGTCTGACCTGAACAAGGTGTCCATGCCCAGTAAACCAGTTCATAATCTGTTCCCTGAAAAAAAAAAACACTATATGGAATGCAGCTGAACAGAAACACCTTCAGCATCTGCTCAGAGAGGGCAAGAAAGAGTGGGCTACCAAAATATGAAGCAACTGTTGTGGTGCTGAGGAACATACTAGTCTCATCCCGAAAAACTCTAGTGTGAATGAGGAACCAGCCCTACACCGGGGTGTCTGCAGAACTCCATCATCCACAGAGAGCACTGCCCAAGCATACAACCAGGGACACCAGCCTGCTCCCAAACAGGAGAAACTGGGGAAAAGATCCAACAGGAGAAACATGGGAAAGAGTCTAGTGCTACTGACCATGAGCACTTCCCCTGCACAGCAGCAAAATACGTAAAATATGGCAACATAAAGCTTCAGTGCAGGTCAGGGATATCAGACCAGACTGCCCATCTGGCTCAGTCTACTGTCCACTGCCCAAACATGGTCAACAGCACCCATATGTCATGAGCAGGCAGGAACAAGGCAGGAAGGCAGGGACACTCCAGCCCACACTTCCCACTGGGCTCAGAGCAGGATCCAGAGCCTGCACCACTTCTGAGCAGTGCAGTGCTGGCAGAGCTATTATTAGCACTGTGCTTCTGCTCTCTGCAGTGCCCCAGGCTCCTATTTTAATCAAGTGCTCTGCTGTGACTCCAAAATCCTTTCCAAGAGCTAATGTGGCAACTATACAACTATATAAGAGTATTAGTACACCTTAGGTATAAACACTGTTTTTCCCCTGAGCATCAATTTGTGTGTATTGCCCCAGTATAATTTCCTCACCCCATACCCAGGTCCTTCCCATCCAGCTGCAGCATTTGTCAGCATCTGTCCTGCTGCTGTAAATAATCCTGCATTGCCTGCCTAGAAATGTGGCACAGATATGAACACCAAACCATGCCCCGTGACATGGACATGACCCAGAGGTGTCAGTTTGCAGTCCAAGCTAGCTCCATCTGGAGACCTCTGTGGAGCACTGAGCAGAGATACACTTGTGCCACTGTTGACAGAGTCCCCTCAGCCATCATTCATCTGCTGTATGAGGGGGGCCTGGTGCACATGGACGCTACCTGCCCCTCTGGCCTATCCAGGCTCCTCCAGACCCCCTCACTGAGCTTCTAGCTGCACACTCATCTTTTTGTGGACATCCCCCTGACCCCCATTGCCCTTGCCACACCAACCTCTCCTGGTCCCCTGAACAAACAGATCAAGGGAGTTTCTCCACCTCTTAAGGCAGCTCTGTCCCCTCCCCATCCCATTGAGCCTTTCTTCAAGCCCTGGACTCGAGTTTTCTCTCCTCAGTGATGTGGGAACTCCCAGTGTCATCAAGAAGATGACTGATAGGATCTCCTGGCACCAGGGGCTAGCAGGTGTGAGGCCAGAGAAGGCAGGGGCTTGTGACTCAGCACAGGCTCTCAGAGAAGGGACCCTGCCTGGGGCCAAAGCATGGAGGAGACAAAGATTCTAGAGCAGCTACCAGCTCCTGAGGATCCTGAATGAGACTACCAGAATAAGAAACATCTCTGTCCCTGGGTTTTACAATCCCAGATCCTCCAGGCTTTGCACAGCCCTGGTCCTCCCACAGCTGCATCTCCTCCACTGCCCTATCCTCCTCTTGGGACAGACCCAAGCCAGCCCTAGGTCTGCTTGGGACGCAGTTCAGGTTCCCAAGGCTCAGGAACATGCCCATCATTCCAAGGAAACCAGACAACAATGGATGTTCCCATCCTGCCATCATCAGCATCCAACCTCCATTCTCCCAGGGAGCTCAGGATCATGTGCTCGGCCAGCCTTTCTCCTCTCTTGATTTCCAGGCACTACTGCTTGGACTGGCTCCCTCCTACAGCTGAAAACGCCTGAATGATCTCTGCCATGGGTCCAGCAAACCAGACTCCAAGAGCTTTTGTCTTCTCCAAACAGGTGAGCTCTCTACTTCCTTTGCAGTGCTCTGCAGCAGGATCTGGAGGAAAGCTGGGGGCAAGCTGACAGACCACCTAGAAGACCTTTGAGGAGGTTTCTGAAGAACCACTGGAATTCAGTGAACAAGTGGGACATCTGGGACCTGCTCTGTTCCCAAGGAGATGACTTCTATCTCTTCATTGACATCACCAGTCTGAAGGAGAAGGGCTACAGGTCCATGGAAAGCCAAGGATCACATCCAAGTGAGGATGAGGAAGGTTTCTTCTCAGATGCACACCAGGATCTCAAAGCAGAGGTCAACAAGAGATATCACCCAAAGACATTCTGTCAGGATGAGGAGGAAAGCTTCCCCAAGGTCATGGGATAACTCCTCAGTACTGGATGAAACTAAGTACTGGAGAACTAATGAAAACCACAAAAGTGAGGCAGGTAGTGTGAGCCCTGGTGTGGCTGTTTCCCAAAAAGAGTGGGATCAAAGGGCCAGCCAAAGAGACATGACACTTCTCAGCAGCTTTTAATGCAGGGAGCATTCACATGGCAGCCTCAAGGCAGTTGTGGTCATGACCTTGCTGGTATTCATCTCCCATTAGGGTGGCACCTCTTGCTCTGCACCTTCTGTCCATGATCATGGAAGAATTTAGGCTGGAAGTGGTCTCTACTGGTCATCTGACCCAATTCCAGCTGTGAGCAGGGTGACATATCAACCTGGATCAAACACTAATTCTGCCTTAAGCTTTGGAGAATGGACCCAACAGCTGTCATGACAGGACCCACTAACAACTGAGGGCCCCCAAGGGTACCAGACCTTTTTAGATGGATATCAGTGGGAAAGATTCAGTGGTCTACAAAGAACAAGAAGATCCATTCAAAGCATCTGAAGACCACCACAGACCTCCTCATCCACACATTTGCCAGATGCAGCACTCATTAAAAATGGGAACAGGAGATGTTGAAAGATTTCACTTCCTAGTGAAACTGGAAATTAATTTTTGCTCCCAGGACACTCCACTTCTGGAGTATTTTGTGGTGCTGAGTCCCCCTGGGGTGCCTCCTGTTGAGGAAGGAAAGGGGTTAGGCAGCTGTGCTGTGCCCTGGAGCATATGACAGCGGCAGGGGTCAGGCACATGGCTTGCTCACATGCTCAGAGAACAGCTCATTGCCAGTTTGGGGTCAGGAAGGATCTCCCTTGGAGATTGGCACAAGTGCCAGGGGACTTTTGCCTTCCTCAACAGCTCTGAGCATCACCCCTTGCCAGGCTCCCCAGGGCTGTTTCTGGCCAGGAATTCCCTGCTGTGGCAGAGCCAGGAGTCCAGCTGTGTGTGTGATCTCTCCCCACCTCTCTTCCCCATGGCAGCTTTTTTTTTTTTCTAGCTTTCAGTCACTTGTAGCATAGGTGTTCTAAGGCAATGTCCAACAGCTCCGCACTGAACAGGAGCTGCTGGTTTTTAACTGCCTCTGCATACAATAAAATTTTCTTTTTACTGAACCTTTGTCTGCAAACATTTGCATATTTCTGCCCTGAGAACTTTGTCCTTCAGGAGCTTTATCAGTTCTTGCAGATAATTTTTGGACTCAGAATGATGTTACAGCTATTTAAACAGCTCAACACTTTCTTATTGAGACATCCTTCATGAATGTCTCTAAAGGGTCCAGGTAAAGTAATTTCTTTTCTGCTTTGTTTAAGGACTGAGCTCAGCATCTGGAAAACTTGCTTGTCTGCTCTGCAGAGTGTAGGGTACCATGTGCCTGTTCCGGCCATTCACATCCCACTTTGCAAGCTTTCCCACATCCCCAAGCAGGAACACAAGAGGAGGGGGCAGCTGGAGCCTCAGAGCATCTGGTGTCACCATCCATGCTTGCAGGGAAGATCTGGCTCTGACTCTGGTCCCCGCTGTGGGAAAAAACAAGCCCTGATCCCAAACTGTACCCTATCCACTAGGATATCCGCTATCCGCTGCCAATTCTCCATAAGTGCAAAATATTGTCTTTAACACAAGGCCAGCAGGAGCCATGGAGCAGTCCCAGCAGCAGATCTGTTTTGGTAACACCCTATAAGCAAAGTGCAGCACAAATCCCACCATAGCCTCTCCAGCCCATCCCACAAAACATAGTCTGTCCCATGGGGCAGCCCAGGCTCTGGTCCCTGGACACAAGGATTCTGCTCCACCTGGTCCTGAACATCACCAGGACCCAGAGCATTCTTTCCCACCTACCTCCTCACCACACACAATGGCACCCAGCAGTGGACCCAATCCCTCAGCCCCACCACCACCCTTAGCTCCACCCTTAGCTGGGGATCCACCCTGTCCCACCACACACCCCTGCCACATCACCAGCCCCCACGCACCAGACTCCCAGCCATGGTATGCTCTGACAAGGGCTGCCCATTTCTCTTACATTTCTGGGTATTTGCTCTAGTTTGACTTCCACAGTGTTTAGTTAGAACTAAGCAGTGGGCCACCACCCTCACAAGGTTCCCCCACACCTGTGCCGGTATTATAAAGACATTAGAGTCGTGACTCCACATCTCCCTGTCCTGGATGAGTACACCCAGACTGTCCTTCTCCATCATATCCTGAAGGCCCACTCTTCTTTCACATTAGTGCCATCATGTGCAGTCTCATGCTCACTCCTCCTCCATCTCTGCTCAGTGGTGCAACTCCAGCCACCAGTGATGCTTCCCACCTCCAACTCCTCAGCCAGTTTCAGCTGCTTTGTTGGCAGAGGGCATTAATAAAAATATCTAAGGTGGATCCCAAGGGTCCTGCAGTTCACCAAGCAGTGCACCTGCCTCTGTTCCAGTATCCTTCTGGCCCTAGCAATCCTGCCAGGGACCAGGCTTCAGCCCAGAGGTGCACCAGCACTCTCCCACAGCTCACTTCCTTCCGTCCCCAAAATCAGCCAGTCTCCACTGGTGGAGCAGAAAAACCTGTCAGAGCAGGAGCCAGCACAGACCCCACAGTGGACGGACAACACTCTTCATGGTGCAGAGTGGTGGTGAAACAGTATTTGGGCTCCAGCTATTGTCTGAGAACAGCCACACTATCTGTGCCCCACAGCCCACAGGCAGCTTCCTGCCGTCCTCACCACCCTGCAGAGATCAATTCCCCCAAAAACAGAAGCCACTGGCACAAAGTCCTACTGACACCCCCAGTTGCCTGCAGCTCCCCTCTCTGCTCACCCTGAGGTCCATCCTCCACTTGCTGCAGCACCCTGGGTGCCACAGCCCATGATCTCAATGAGGAATCCCCATGTTTCCCAGCAAGGTCTGGCTCAGCAAAATCAAACTGCCCTGTCTCCAGGGCAAGCCAGACTCTGCTGCCAAGAAAAGCAGCTCTCTCCACTGGACACAGGACTCTGTACACAGCCCAGGCATGGTTGGAGCGCTGGGGGAGCCCAAGGTTCTACCCCCACCCCGTGGACCATGCTGTGCTCTCTGTGTTATCAACACCAACCACAGCAGCCCTGCTCTGACCCTGGGGATGGGAACAGGACTTGCCTGCCAAAAGAAAAGGAGGCAGTGGGAAAAGAATCAAGTCACATAGAAGAGAGTGTGACAGGGTATGATGTTTTAAGGGCAGGGAGAGCATGTGTTTTTAAAATAACATGAGGATGAAAACAGATGGTCTTCATCCTGAAGTCAACATTTTTGTCAGGAATCACACTACATTGGATGAAAAGAGAGTCCCATTACACCTAGCTGTGGTTCCCAGACCAGACCAGCAGGTCAGCCTTCTAGAATGGGGTGCCCAACTGGGGGACCACCCCTGTATTCATGACACTGCTTCTTGTCCCTCCACCTCGAAGATGCTGCATGCAGGACATGGTAACACTGCATGTGCAGACATGCAATGCACTGCTGCCCACCCTCTGCCCATGGAGCAGATGAGCCAAAATCAAGGGGGGTGGCATACAGGAACCCCATTCTCTTGTTTCCCTGGCACGGCAACCTCCTCTTTACCTCTCTAGCTTTTCCCTCCAATCTTCCCCTTGGATAGCTCTCCAGCTAGCTTCCCCTTCCCTCTGCCCAACCCTCCCATTCCCACTTTCCTGCCATCTCCATACCCCTTCCAATCCTGCCGCCTGGCTTCTGCTTCAGGGTCCCCCACCTGCTGACATGCAGTGACTCTGATACCCTCAGAGCAGCACAGGACCCCTCCTTTGCCTACTGTTCTATCCTCCACTTTGCTTGCCCAGCCAAAGCTTTACCTCTCCAGCCACTTCCTGGTGGGGTCCAAGATTTGCCTTATACCCACCTAGAGAAAGCAGTAGGCTTGGCTTTGCCAGGTGATTTTCTTTCAAATGGTCCCAAGAAACAGAAGCAAAAGTCAGGCTGCAAAACAGCGAGAGCAGCTCCCGGCCCCAGCGATGGGCTGCACGGCCGTCTCAGCGCGGGCAGGGAGGGATGCGGCCAGGGAGTGACGTGCCCTGGTGCCCTTCACCTTGTCACCAGGAGTTTGTGTCAGAGGCAGCAGAGAGAGCTACAAAGCTGCCTTTTAATGTATCCCGCTGGCTCCCGAAGAAGTGCAGCAGGAACGCCGTGTCAGAGCACAATCAAACAGGATTGTTTTCCAGGCTGCTGCTTCAGCAATTTACCGGCTCCAGGTTAAAGGCTCATTCGGCAGCACTATCACTGCCACCCCTCCACACACCTCTGTGTGTGTGGAGCTGGACTGGAAATCATTAATCATGGGATTTGGTTCAGATCGTAAAGATACGCCAATAAAAATCATAAATGTTGGAAATTCTCCCCGGATGAAGAATGCTCAATGCAAAATTGAAATCATTTCACAACACGAGAGACCTTTAATTCTCATTTGCTCCACCACAGGCAACCAAGCCCCTTCTGTGCTGTCACTGCCGGTCCCCATTGCACAAAAGCAATCTGCGTTTCCCACAGGAGCTGGAGGAGGGCAGAAGGAGTTTATCCCGGCAATGTTTTCCACGACTAACAGCTACAATACAACACCACAGTCCAGCTCCATCCATTACACTCAGATGTTCCCTCTCAAAGGAGACCATGCAGTTCATAGAACCGTAGAATGTCATGAGTTGGAAGAATCACACAAGGATCATGGAAAGACTTGGGTTAGAAGGGATCTTAAAACTCATCTCTTTCTACACCCCCTGCCATGGGCAGGGACACCTTCCACTATCCCAGGTTGCTCCAAGCCCTGTCCAACCAGGACTTGGACACTTCCAGGGGGGAAGCAGCCACAGCTTCTCTGAGCAACCTCTGCCATTGCCTCACTACCCTCACAGAGCAGAATTTCTTCCTACTATTTAATCTTATCTACCTTTCTTCAGCTTAAAGACATTCACCCCTGTCCAGGCGAGATCATGGTCCCCCGAAACAGGGACAAACAAACTTTGAGAACACGCTAGCGGGAGGACAGGGACCTAAACCCCATTCAGGACAAACGCGGCTTTTCTCCGCGACCCATTTTTATGTCGCTTTGATTTTCTGGGCATTTGCTGCATCTCAGGAGAGATGCGGAGAGGCGCTCTCGCACCGCCTGCCCCCGGCTCCGACCCTGGCGCCGCCGGCAGCATCGGCTGTACAGGAGCCCCCGGGCCCGCAGCGCGCCCCGGTAATCCCGATACCCCCGGTGCCCCCGCTCCTGGGGGCAGCAGCGGCTCCCACCGACCGCTCCCCCCGGCCGAAGGTGCGGTGTGGTCCGGGACAGCGGCCTTGCACCGGGAGCTTCCCTCGCTTCACATCTTTCCCCGGACCGGTGCCCGCCGCCCCCCGCACTTACCTGGGCAGCAGCGGCGGTGCCGGCGCGGNAAGCACACAATTGGTTCTGCTTGGTCCCACGGGACCACCAGTGCCGGGGCTATTCCTGCGCACCAGAAATACCCCGGCACGGCCTTTCCCAGGTCACTTGCTTTACATTTTCTTTCTGGATTCACGTCTCCGCTCCTCCCTCGAAGACAAAGATCTGCACCACCCTCCGCGTCCTCCTGCCTGGAACCTTTCTTCTCCCCAGAAAGCTCTTTCCCTCCCCATCATGCCATCTGGCAGTGTCAGCATTTCTCTGTGCCTTTTTCTATCACATGCCCCAAATCTGTTCTTTATTTTCAGTGCATGACTTTTGAGTACAGAGGGTACAGAGGAAGATTTTTATCCCCAAAGATAGTTTGTCTCGGGCCGCTGTTCTCTTACACCCCAAATATACAACCACTGAGGCTTTACAGGCAGATCACTGCTCATTAATATCCTGCTTCAGTTCCCTTCTCCAAGTGGAATGAGATGCTTAACTGGGCTGTTCATCTGCAGTTCTCACTGCTGTTAAAAAAAAAAAAAAACTACCCAAGGATAGGACTTCTACCCAGCGTAGAAGTTCCAGGGACCCACATGCTTCCAGAACCTTGGGAGATGGACAGTGGATCTTCATGGAGCTGCCTCAATTCTAAGGCAGGAGAAATGATCCCATGTCCAGTGTCTGCAGGCAGCTGAGAAGGAGCATCCCTGCATGTGGTGCTGTGCCTCCCTGAGGCATAGTGTAGAGCTCCATGGGATGTGGTATTGCTGGCTGCGAGGACCCCTAGCAGACCCATCACCTCCATTACCCTATCTGGTGTGCAGGATTTTTGACCTGTGGTGTGAAAAACTGCTCCTATGCAGCTGGCAAGCAAACAGCAAGGATTGAGCCTTGGAAGGAGACAGTAAATGGGTTTGCAGGGAATTATCCTGACAGCAAGCTCTATCACAAACTGTGAGTGGCCATGCTTTAAGCTGAAGGAGGGTAGATTTAAATTGGATATTGGAAAGAAATTCTTCCCTGTGAAGCTGTTGCCCCATCCCTGGATGTGTCCAAGGCCAGGTAGGACAGGACTTGGAGTAATCTGGGATAGTGGAAGGTGTCCCTGCCAATGGCAGGGATGTGGACTGGATGACCTTTAAAAATGTCTTCCAACCCAAACCAGTCTGTGATTCCATGCTTAGCTGGCACCACAAGTGGACAAAATTTTGGGTTGTTTCGCTGCACCTTACAGGTACAAGCACATCACTCCAGGGACGGGACTATTATGAATAAAATCTCAGAATTTCCTCATGTTGATGTTATCTGTTTTAATGGTAAAAGTTAAAGTTCACAATTTCTGTAATGTGTTGTATCATCCCAGTATGTTCCAACCCCAATCACCCAAAAGGTTGGAAAACCACATGTTACGTCCCTAGTTTATCAATCCTGTTATCCCCTAACCCCAAGCTGTAATTCCTTTTTTTACCCTCTCATTCCACCGGGTGAAACTGCCGCTGCTCCCACAAAAAAGC
>VYXF01007126.1:239686-253775 GCA_013397295.1 Polioptila caerulea
CTGCTCCCACAAAAAAGCGACAGAGGAGGCGGGAAAAACGGAGACATAGAAAAAAAAAAAGGCGACGAAGAAAAAAGGCAACGGGGAAAAAGACGGGATATGCAAATCAATGCCGAAAAGCCTAAATTTGAAAAGAGATACTCCTAGAACAACGAACCCGAGTCAAAGTGAACAAAACCAACCACAGGACTGTGTCAGGAAAAGGCAGAGCTGTCTCTCCATCGAACTTTTAAAAAAATTCGCCCTGACCAAGTAGACTTTGATAAACATTACACCCCTGGACTACGAGCTTACCCAGTGTCTTTCTGAGGACTCCTGTGAGGATGAAAGACCCAGCGTCTGAGGGAGCAGTGGAGGTGTGCATGACCCCTCAAGCTCCCCCCCCAGAGCTGATGTCTTAATAAAGGCCATATAAAAGGAGCCCCGTTTTTCTCAGGACTATGAGGCACGAACAGTTCTGTGAGACTGTGCTGCTCCAGGAATTGCAAGAGATGCAGTTCTGCCTGCAGTGGGGTGACTGGGCAGGAACCCAGAGGGACGGACAGCTGTAGGTCTATCCTTCCCTAGAAACTCCACGTAGCTGCTGGGTAGTGCATGCCACTCTAATTGTTGTTTCTTGGGCTCCTGGCACTGGTTCCATCACCCTGACACCACTCTCACACTGAGCACTGCCTGCACTGCAGTGTTGGTCACTGAAATGTCACACTCCTGAGCTAACCTAGTCACCCATGGTGCTTGGTGGGATGCTCAGCCACTTGGCTGGTGGTGGCCATTGGTGCTCTGGGGCCTGGCTTGTGGGTCTGCCCCAAGTGGGACAGTGGCGCCTTGCTGTGGGGCTGACAGGGCCGTGCCAGCAGTGCCAGGCAGCTGCCCACTCTGCTGCAAACCCTCAGCTCTCTGCCTTCTCTGCAGGTCTCAAGGAGCTGACAACCTGCAGCCCTTCACCTCCCACCACCCCAAAATTAACACCTCATCACGCCACTGCAGCAGGGACAAGGGCAGAGAGTGTCCCATGCAGCCTGGGGCAGGCAGAGACTGCCCAGCCCAGGCCCATGCTGGGAGGGGAGGGAGATGCAGGGAACAGGGCGATGGACAGGTGTTGAGGTGACCCCATAACCCAGTGGTGGAGCCTCCTGCATCCCCAGACCTGCTTTCCCAGCTGGATTGAAGACTCTGCTTCAATGTTTCCTTGCAAGAAAACTTCTGCCCTTGCCGGCACAGCCCTGCCCTGCCTTCCCTGGGAAGCAAGTCCTGGAAGAGAAGTCAGGTGGGGGAGAAGCAGAAAGGAAAGGGAACAAGGGAGAGAGGCTGTGTGAATGGAGCAGCCATGGGGAGGGAGCAGGTGCAGGCAGGGCCATGGGCAGGAGAAGGAGTGCTCAGCTGGGACATGAAGGCACTTTAACAGTGGATCAGCCCTGATGTCACCTGACGCTTTCAGTTTCTTGGGAAGTGACAGAGCCTTGGATCTTCTAAGATGGCTGGGACAGATGCCATGGCACAGCAGCAGACCTCAGCTCATAGCCCCAGCCAGTTCTGTATTTTCCTCAGGACTTTCAGAGCAGAATGTCTGCAGTGCTGGTGTCTCAGTGCAAGATCTCCAGGCACTGGGCTCCTCCCAGGCCCCCCAAACAGGAACGCTGCACTACAACAGCAGGCAGATGGAGAATGACCTGACCCTGCAGCACGGCAAAATCAGCTCAAGCTGCTTTTTGTGCAATATACCAACACGTAAGTGCAGAGTGGGCTGAGGGAGGTGAGTGAAGATTTGTCCAAAGAGGGGAGGGAGAGTCGATGCAGATTGGGGTGGTTCCTGGAGAGGGACCCTGGCCAGGACCGCAGGCAGGAGGGAAGGAGCCAGGTGGCTGTGGTTGTGTGTGCACCAGGGAAGTGTGAGAAGATGAGGAATCATCAGGTCAGGTCATGCCCTGGTCCTCACTGACAGCTTGGTGAGCAGGGCTGCTGGAGCTGCAGGGTCATGGGAGAAGAGAGAAGATGTGGAAGTCACAGCACATGCGAGAGTATACAGTGGCACCCAAGGGGACCTGTGCAGCTAATGGGATCAGGAAGGCTGGGTGAAGATTGCTGGAGGATGGCTTCTTCTCACAAATATGAGGCATAAAGGATGATGTCTTCCTGTTGTTCCCAACACAGACTGAGGAGCTAGTGACCAGCACTTGCATACCCCTGACAGATGCTCCTTGAGGAGCACGGAGGGGAGGTCTCACCTGAAGCTGAGGTGCCTGAGGGAGGAGCACTGCAGGGCTGGGGGAACGCAGGACTGCAGCACATGAGTCACTGTGGATGGGGGTCTAGTGCTACACACTGCCACAGCAGGACCACATTAGGTGGCTGGAGTTGCTCTCAATCCCAGGAGAGGGACAGACCCTGATGGTGGGCCAGGTGGACTCAGTGCCCATGCCAGCCTAGTTCCATCCTGCAGGTGCAGGGAGCAGGGCCAGAACTACACTTGTTGCTGGGGATGCTGCTCACGTTCTCAGACTTCTCCTCCTGTCTCCAGCAGGTCAGGCCTTTGCCAGTCCACCCACACACAGAGCAGACAACCTGGAACTGATTCTGGTTGTCACCTGCAGGGTCAGATGTGCCTTAAGAACCTGTTAATTATAGCAATTCTTCCTCCAGATGAGTCTCATCGCTTTCACCGAACTAACTCAGCACACATTGCACCGTTTTTTAAGTTCCTGGAAAGGTAAATTCCACTTGCTCTCGTCCCTAATTTGTCCTCGCTAAATGTTTCAACTGCCTGTGGCCACTTTCATCCCTGCTGCTATACCCAGGCAGAGTGGGATCAACACAGGCTTTACTCAAAACAAAGTGAGCGGCCAACAACATTTTGGGAAACAGCTGTCTTAGGAAAACAGAAACTTCCCCATGTGGAACTCCCAATTGCAAAATATAACCTACAAATTAGTGGGAGAAACACATCTTGGAGCTCCAGGAACTGCTCTGCATGGCCACCCCAGTAGCTCTCCTGCCCAGGAGATGCAGGGATGAACCAATGCTTTCCCTCTCGTGGCACTGGCCCAAGTGGGTCTGATGCCTAAAGAGGCTCCCTGGAACAGAGGCTAGACAGTGTTAGAGGCATAAAGTCGGTATTTATTAAAAGGCCTTCAAAGTATACCCCTTGAGCAGTACAAGAGGCTGTGGCTGTGGGTGTTCCAAAATGGATGACGGGTCACAAATTTTCAAACTTTTATAAGTTTTGGTCTATTTACATATTCAGGTTAATTGTCCAATTACAGCTTCAGATTATGAAGTTCCATCCTCCCTGATTGCTCTCCTCAATTCTCTGTTATTTGCACTTTTTTGGCCTAAAGCTGCAACAGTGTCCTTGGTTGTCAGGCTGGAAATGATTGTTTTGTATAACTAAACAGTGAAGAGAACTTGCTGATACTTTCTGTGAAGTTCAGAGTTACATACATCCCATTCAGACCCAAAATGGCTACATGTATGTTGTAGGATCTTCCAGAAGTGTATCTTCCAGAGATAACCTAATACTGAGGTACCTCACCTGGTAAGAGCTGTCAGTCCAAGCAGGAGCACCTTCCAGAAGCCAGTCACCCCTCCCACCTGCAGAGCCACCTCCCTGGTGCAGGTGACCTCCAGTGCTCCATCACAGGCCTCAGCTTTGGGCAGAAGTCAGCAGGGACCACCGCCATCTACAGATATACCTGAAACAGGCACCTGAGCAAGGCTGACCAGGTGCCCACTAGATCCTTCTTCCACTTGGAAGTGCAGCCTGGGGTCATGCAGATGGTGCATCTCCCCCACTTCATCACCTCACAGTTATAGCAGCCGCAGGGACCTGAGAGTCCCAATCCACCATCCCTCAGCCTGTCACCCCCCCAGGACCTCTCCAGCTCCTAGGAAACCTCTCGGGCTCTCCAGCTCTTGGAAACCAGGCAGGTTCAAATTCTCCCTTTCCTCCAAAGTCACCTGCTCTCCCCTGTGTTCCTATGCTTTTCTTTAGCAGACTTCATCCTTCTCTCACTTCCCAAGCTCCAGTTCCACACCACCAGCCTCTCCTTTCCCCCACACTCCTCCCAGCTACTGTGGTGACCCCTGGGCACTATCACAGCCCAGAAGGTCAGATCTGGGCTCCCTGGGAGAGCTTCCAGCCCTTTGCATTTCTGACGACTGTGAATGGCAATGGCTGACCCTGCTCTGCTCCACCAGGACAAGAGCTGGCCAGCTGTGCCCACCCACCACCTGAACCACTCCTGAGCGGGATGCAAGAGGTCAGAGCTAGCCTATTTTATTATATCTGATTATATTAGCCTGCCAGGTTAATAGCAAAGTATGCTTCAGAGATATCCCAGGAGACTGGTCATCAGAGCTCTCTGACCCAGTCATCCCTATGGATGTCGTCTCCAGAGCTCAAATACCAGGGAGACTCACACAGTACCCACCTGCATCTCGGTCTGTGGTGTGTGAGCCTTGCAAGCAGGACACTGCATGGCGAAGTCTATCCATTTCCATGGTCACATGTTGACACCTTCAGTCAGGAAGGCTGCCAAAGGCCTGCAATGCCCTCTGAACCCCAAAGCCTAGGACACACATAGGACCAAAAGCAGAATGTTTTGTTGTGTGTGGACATGTCCCCTTTCTGCTGCTAAAGCCTCAAAGAGAAGGGGCAGCCTGATAGGGTGCCAGGACAATTTATAAAAACTTATTGCCTGTTTATCTTGCAGAAGATAAACACCAGCCCATATTCCATGGACCACTCTAAATCTGGGAAGATGACCCTGTAGAGACTGCCCCAGCTGACAGCTTGCTTTGCTGTCCTGGAGAATCCACCTTCTCACTGCCCAGAGTGCTTTGGAGAAGGTTATGTTCAACTTTAAATTGGCTCCCCATGGGCTCCTTAGCGGTGCAATTCCAGCTTTTCACCTCTATCTGATCTCAGGTGACAACTCAGTGGAAATAAGTAAGACAGAAGCCCTGGCACAGGTTGCTCGGAGAAGCTGTGTGTCTTAGTTTGAAAGACAGGTGCCAGCTAGGGAAGGCAGGAGCCTCCCTTGGAATGGACAATTTAAACTCCCTCCCTCCAAATTGTTATAATTTTGAAATTAAAGGTTCCTCAGGTAAAGCTATGAGGATAGGAATAACAGTTCTTTACTAGTGTGAATAACAAGGTGTCAGGAAAACTAATCCACAAACATTAGAGGTTTATGTCCAAAAAGGAGACAGAGGAGTCCTTTTACTTTATTCAAATAAAGGGAGAAGCCATGGAGCATTCCCCTGGAGTCTCTCGAATTTTAGGAGGATGCAGCCTCCCTTTTTATCCCAATTTCCCATCCACATTTCCCTCTCTCTTTCCCCATTGGCTGAGGTACTTGAGAGATACAGACTTCCTGGAATGCCTGATACCTAAGATTCCCCTCTAATGTATAACCCTCCCTTTTCATTTTTAATTCTTATGGAATTTATGGGTTTTCCCCATTGTTTCTTTCAATATCCAATTTCATTTATCAGCAAACCTACAGTTTGTTTGTAAGGCAAATACGTTTTTTCCATTCATCAATCAGCGGAATCCTTCCCATTGTTACCTTTATCTCTCAGTGCCAGTTTTATCTACCAGCAGACCCACAGCTTGTTTGTAAAGACAAATCCATCATTCCTCTGAAAGGTAAACAAAACAACAACTATGGCATTAACAACAAACAGAACCAGGGACTCAGTCACAGTTTTCTCGTCTGCAGGCATTTTCCTCTTTGGTGCAGTTACCGTCACAGCTGGCAGGAGTGAGCAAAAATGCCGGGGTGCTGGACGAGATGTATCAGAAGTTCCACGGCAGTAGCTGGAGCTGTGGAAACGTCCCGGCAAGACAGGGGGTGCAAGACACAGCGTGAAGAAACCCAGAGCAAAACCGAAGAAACAGCAGGCACGGGGCAGTGGCGGCCCGGCTCCAGCAGGGTTCAGAATTCCCGGGGCACACAAGCAGATGGTAGTAGGTCCCTCAGGACTGAGCTCCAGTGGTGCCGGTGAATTCTCCTTGCAGTAAGCAACAGCCTGCTGTCCCCTCCGATGCCAAAAAGCGAGAGAGCCCAGCTGGGCCAGCCCCTGTCCCTTACCTGCCTCATATTCTTGCCATGTCACTGTCCCTCTAAGAGAAAACTCAACGAGGCAAAAGTGTAGCCAGGTGCCACACTCTTCCTTGACTTCAGCTACTTCTTTTGTCTTTCTTAAGTACCCGTAAGTATCCAATAATACATTTCCTAGCAACTTCTGGGAAAAAAAATCTATAAGAAAGAAACCCAACCCCCAACACTGTGTCTGTCCCATCCTCAGAAGTGTCCAAGGCCAGGTTGGATGGGACTTGGAGCAACTGGTCTAGTGGAAAATGTCACTGCTGATGGCAGAGGTGTGGGCTGGATGACTTTTAAAAGTCCCTTCCAACACAAACCGTTCTGCGATTCTGTGATTTCTTTTGCTACTGAAGGGCAGTCAGGTATACCAGCACCCAAGTTCAGACCTTTTAATGCAAAATCCACGGTGCAGAGCCCTCTGAATAAGCCCTCCGAACCATCCAATCTCAGCTCTGCCCTGCTTGGCTGACTCAGATGCCAGCCGTGGACAACCAATGTCACACAGTTAATAATGAGAAGCTTGACTCAGCCAATATTCAAGCAGTAATTTAATCTACTAATTAATGTGGTAAAGTATGAGCAAATCAGCGCTGAGTACAGTGGTGGAAGTTTTCCCCTCCAACTGCACACTGATTGCTGAAGCTTGCTGGTATTTATATGTATATTCATAAGCTTTCTCAGCAGTTTCTATTTCCAAGTTTTACGTCACAATTCTATACTTCAGGATCATAAATCTATGATAGTGATATTTAGTTCCTTTAAATTCCTATACTCTATTGTGATCCGCTCCTCTCAGGATGTACGTCCTGGGATATGTATCCCAGATGGTGGGGTCCAGCTTCCACATGTGGGGTCCAGCTTCTATTTTCTAGAACCATTAATCTTATGATAGTGATGTCCAGCTTCCCTTTGTCGAAACCAATAATCAGTGAGTTGATGTCCCTCTTCATTTCTCAAGCTGTTTTTCACTGTTTTGTTAGGAACTTGGGATAGGCCCACTTCCCTCTTTTGTCCAAACCTTTTATACATTCTAAAGTTATAGTTTTAAAAATCTGTAATACAAAGCAATATTCTAAAATTATACTTCAAAGGTTCTTATTACAAAAATCCTTAAGGCTTAATTACAAGCAGAACGTTCTTGTCAAAAAGCAACATCCTAAAGTTATAATTCAAATACTCTTACTACAAAAACAACTTAAGACCTATAATAGTTAATTGCGAACAAAGGAGTGGTTCAAAGGCCTTCTTCCATGCTTTGCTTTTCTCAGCTGTTTATTAGAACTCGTCTTTATAACTGTCCCAGAGATGTGCTTCACATATCTCACAATTGCAAATGCACAGGTTACCTTTATTTACCTGACACAAAACACAGCTTTGTATTTCACAACACCTGGTAAGAAAAGAAGAAGAAGAGAACTAACTAGAGGAAGACATCTTGGTTCATAATCCAGTGCTGATGCCTCAGACCTGTCTCCTCCCTCTGCTGCTCCTGGGGGTGCCTGCAAAGGCCTGTCCTCACGCACAAGCCACAGCAAATTGCAGATGCTGACATGAACCCAACATCAAACCTTTCCCTCGTTTCTCTCCAGCCTATTTACCCAAAATGAAGAAAATCCACTGAAAGAGTAAACAGACAAACTGACTCCAAAGGAGCCAGGTGACAGAGCCATAAAAAATAGCGAAGAGACACAGGTCCCTGCCTCTTCAGGGAAAGTCTGACTCAATAGCAGCTGCTGCACATTCAGTAGAAAACCAGTAGAATATTTTTTAATCCCATTTTTCACATCCATAAAGTCAGTTCCTTTTTGGACCATTTGCAATGACATATCCAAGTCTTCTGCTGCTGGACATGCCAGTTAGAGTAGGACAATCTGCTCTGGCAGCGAGGATCTACAAAAAGATTTTTTGGGTCAAGCTCATGTTATAAACACATATTATAATATTGACTTTTTGCAAATATTTAGATGACTGCTATATAAGTTATAGGGTTATAAATTATATATATATATATAAGTATAAGGTTATAATAACTTTGCTATAAAGATATAGTTTTAATTTCTTTCTGAACTTAGACATAGTAATTGAATAGCTGATACAGTTACAGAACTGTCTTCGTGGCCTGGATAACATCCACTGAACATATGATGAGGGCCCCTGCTACTGATATGACAACTATCAGCACCTGCCATCTGAAAAAGTGTAGACCTGTTGTTGTTGGACACACAAGGATATACACAGACACTTTTTGATGAGAAGGCTAAAAGCTATTTATTAAAACATCTGACTTTAAATTTATAGTATTTTCACACAGACTAGGGATTGGAGGAGAAGGTTGACACTTCTCCCATCACGTTGGTCAAGACAACTGCCCATCAGTTGTTTTTTCACACCAAGAGAAAGTATGTAAACAACGTCCTCTTAACAAAAACATATTTCTAATTATAACACCCATGTGTGAGAAAAAACTATGAACTAGAAAAAACATCAAGTTAGAAAGTGCATCAGAAAAGCTTGAAAAATCAGGGTGACATAGACCAAAGCCCAAAACTGGAAGTGATGATAAGAAGGGACTAAAACCACAATCAAGAAATACATATGCTCTAAAAAGGCAGACCCAAGGAGGGGCCATGCTAAACAGTTCCTGGAATATGTAAAATAATTTTGTGGAAAATATGAATATGCAATAAGCTGATGCAACAGAAAAGGTATTTAAAGAGGGTCTCCAAGTATCCAAGCAAGGTGTGTTCTTGGCTAAATGCCAAGCACCTGGCTGTAAAAACTTTGGTTTATTGTCTTTGTCTCTTATTGCCATTTATTAAACTTTTAAATTTGAGCAGAAGAGTGAACCTCGTTTTTCACACTCAGGTATAATTTAGACTTTCCTAAATGGAGATGGAAAGTTTGGGAAGCTCAAAGGAGCTTCAGGGAAGTGGTGACATGCTCCTCATGTCTCCATGGATTTGTGGGTTGAAATGAGGCCTCTGCCTCAGGAATTACATTTTATTTATTCCTTCTCTGAAACACATGGGGAGCACATTGCTGCGTGTCCTGGTTCTAGCCATGACAGGGTTAATTTTTGCAGTATTCACAAGGGGAATGGCCAGGATGCGGGTTATTCTGTACCACCTCATATTATGCACAAAGTGGGGGAAGTGGTCTCTTCTGGTGGCATAGTGTGAAGCCTGTGATCAGGGTAACATCAGAATCCACATGGTGAGCACTCACATGTGAATTGTTCTCATCTTGTACATTCTGTTATTAATACTATTTCTGTTACTGTTCTGTTTCTTATTTCATTGCTGTTTCCAGTAAATTATTCTCATCTCAGCCTGTGATTTTTACCTTTTCTGCCTCCAATGTGGGTGGTGCATAATTTGGAATGTTTCAGTGCAAACACTTAATTGGGGAATACCATTCCTAAACCACAACACTGTGGAAACGGACTATGAGTCTGTGCTTTCTGCTCCTGGAAAGGCTGAGGATACTCAGTGCAACCAGGATGTGTTATTAAAAGGGGGAAGATAGGAACACAGGACATAGAGCTGACTGCCAGGTGACAAGTGAGGCAGCGAAGGTGGTAGGAAAGATATGTATTAATGTTTATAAACAATTTGATGGGTGAAGGTATGAGTGTTAATGTCTTTGAAATGGGTCTTAATGTCTCTACCAACTTCAAGCTGCAGGTTTGTTATAGAACCCAGGGTTGGGTTAGGGTTAGGTTTGACTCCTGAAATAGACAAATGGGTCCGCACAAGCCAGAGCTGCTGAACTTTGGGGGAAGAAGACAAGTTAATGGGGGGATATGTGGTAGGTGGTTTGGGAGGGCTGTACCTTTCCAGTACCTCAGACAATGGGGAAGGGAAGAGGGCAGCATGTGGCCAAGAGTTTAGGATAAAAGGAGGTTGCATCCTCCAAAACCTGGAAAGAGAAAACCCCGTGAGCATATGCCCCAGTTGCATCTCTTCCTTTATTCAAAAAAAGTTGCAGGACTCCTCTGTCTCAACTTTATCAACACTGGCTTCTCATAGCATGATTTTCCATACAAGATGGGGGACTCGTCTGGGGTCCTCCCACCCTCTGGGCCTGGCACACGGGAAGAGGAGCTGGACGGGCGCCTCACCCAGTTTTTATGTGACCAAATCCCTCCAGCACTGACCAGCTGATTGATAGGG
This sequence comes from Polioptila caerulea, assembly GCA_013397295.1. Lineage (NCBI taxonomy): Eukaryota > Metazoa > Chordata > Aves > Passeriformes > Certhiidae > Polioptila > Polioptila caerulea. The sequence continues at coordinate 249,966 of VYXF01007126.1, forward strand.
TAACTGAGACTGTTCAGGAAATAGGCAAGAGGTGGACCACGGCCGTCCGTGAAAAGTCCACAGGAAAATACCACTGGAAATCTCACCAGTGGGTGCAGTGAGAACCTCAGGGTGTAAAACATGGCAAGACACTCAGAGAGGGCAATAAAGGAAAATCAAGAAAAGAGTCTCGACTATAGGGATGATGATCCCGAAATAGCTTTTGTTTTTAGGAGCTGTTTTGCATGGTCACTCCTTGGTCCCGCCTTTTTAGAGCATGCGTGTTTCTTGGCTGTGGTTTTAATTAATTCTTCTTATCAGTCTTAATTTGGGCCTTGGTCTATAATTTTTACAGATGGTCAGTGCTGGTAGTTGGTATATCAGTAGCAGATATCTTCATATCAGTAGCAGGGGTCTTCACTGGGTGTTATCTTGACCAGGCAGTCAGTTCACTTACTACAAAGACACTTTATCAACTTACTTTCACTCTTAAAGAAAACTATATCTTTAAAACCATTTTCATACCACACATATAGTATCTACCCTACATGGGTGCGAAAAGGAAAAACCCCAATACCATAATATGTATTTATAATAACCTTTTATATACAACACTCATCTTAATATTTGCAAAAAGCCAACTTTATAACATACACTTATAGCATGTTGGTTTGGGAAAGGATTGTTTGAAGGGGAGTGTGGAGGAACATGGTTAAGGCAAAGAGCAGTAGGAGACTATGTGATAAGGAAAGAAGAGCAAAACAGTGGAATATTCTCCACCTTATCTTCAAAATGTGAGGTCTAATACAGGGCCCAAGTCTTTTGTATTCACAGATTCCAGGATAGGGAAAACAGGGAGATATTGTTCCTATGCCCCACGCCCATCTCACATCATTAGGGAGACAGAGTGGAGGATTTGTGTTTGTCCACTTACTACTCAGGACTTAAAGAGGTTTCTCTATGGTGGGGAGTGCTGAGGCCAGGTGTGAGATGGCAGGACTGGGGGCACAGGCTGGGGACCCGCACAGGAGGTGCGGGATGGAGCTGAAGTTGTGGGACTCAGCGCTGGGCGGTGTCTGGTGCTGCCATCCCCGTGGGCAGGGGCTGCAGTGGCCCCCCGGCCCCATGAGGCTGCGAGATGTTCTGTCCACCTGCCTGTCCCTGTGGCACTGTCAGCTGTGCCCATCCACTGCGATCTGGTGATTTACAGAGCTTGTGGTGCTGGGAGAGCAGCCCGGGGGCCTGGATGTGTGTGCTGGGGGGTGCGTCTGGACGCTGCAGCAGGACAGGGACTGGCTTTGGTATACGATGTAAGATACAATCTGTCACCAAAGCATGGCCTGATATAAGAAGGGATTTTGGTCGAGTCATCAGGGAGGTGAGTTATTTTGCAGACTTCAGTGGCTTTGTGAGCATAAGAGCCCATAAACAGTGGGACCACTGGTTGGAGAGGTGACAGAGTAGGCCCTTGCAAGAGTTGGTTAGGAAGGCACATCAGGTATATGTAAGAAGGGATGAGGAAAAGGTAAAGGTACAAGAAAGGATAATGGCACAGTTTTTTAATCAATGTGCCATTTGTTAAAAAAAAAAATAAAAGAACATTAGAAATGGATTGTTAAGAGTGTCAGGATCTCCTTTTGTACTGGGGGCTCACCACACTGGAGCCCTTGATAACATGCAGGGTGGGTCTGAACCAAGAAGCGTGTTTCCCAATAGTCTTGGGAGTCTCTCTGTCTACTTTGAATTTTATGTCAAAGGGAGTTCTTTCAATAATTCAGGGAGTAAGTGGGAAAGATGAGCCAGTGCACTTTATTCGACCGCTGTTGGTAAATATGTGAGATGAGTTTGAAAAGCGTGAGTTTCTGTTTATTCCTAGTTGTGATTGTGGTTTTCTAGGAGGGGATTTGGGGCTGAGTTGGGAGTACAAGTTAGTGTTGTGAGAGGTGATGGGGAGGCTAGTGCTCTTATGCTGATAAAGCTTATGCTAAAGTGAACCCAGAAGTGTCGGCAGTCCCAGGGCAATATGGAACACTGGATGTGGAGCCTCTCCAAATTACTCTGAAGCAACCAGGATAAGTGGTGTCTAAAAAGTAGTACCCTCTTTCAAGGGAATGAAGGAAGGGATTGCCGCCTGGTATTGAGTCCCTATTAAAGGGGGGCTCTTTTGGAGTCATGTATGTCTCCCTATAACTTTCCTATCCCACAGAAAGGGATGAGGGACTTGTCTTTATAAACAAACTGTGGGTCTGCTAGTAGATAAAACTAGCACTGAGAGATAAAAGAAGCAATGGGAAGGCTTCCATTGATTGATGAACGGAAGGAGAGAGGTTTGTCTTTACAAACAAACTGTAGGTCTGCTGATAAATGAAATTGGATACTGAGAGAAGAAAGAAACAATGGGAAGAACCATCAATTCCATAAGGAATTCCACTGAGTGACATAAGGAAAAGACAAAGTGGGGACTATATATTAGAAGGGGGTCTTAGGTATTAGGCATTTCAGGAAATCAGTACCTCTCAAGTACCTCAGCCTGTGGGGAAAGAGAGAGGGGCATGTGGTCAGGAAATTGGGATAAAAAGGAGGCTGTGTCCTCCAAAAATTTGAGAGACCTCAAGGAAAATGCCCCATGGCCTCTCCCTTTATTCAAATACAGTTACAGGGCTCATCTGTCCCCGTTTTGGACATAAGCCTCTGATGTTTGTGGCTTAATTTTCCTGACACTGCCAGTTAAGAAATCAGATGGAACCGATAGAATGGTGCAGGATCTAGGAATAATATATGAGACTATTGAACCCAGGAACCCTGCAGTCCCATACCCTTATGCCATCTTGAACCAGGTTTCCTCCTCACACTGCAACTATTCAGTACTTGATTTGAAAGATGATTTCTGGGGATGTCTGCTTACAGAGCATAGTAAACAGTATTTTGCCTTTGCATGGGAACAAGAGGGAGAAGGGAAAATAGTAAAGACGTGAATGGTCCTTCCGCAGGGATACATGGAAGCACTGGTCATATTTGGGCAAGATATTAAAAGCATTTACTCCATACCTAGTAATTAGGTTATTGAAGTAAGTGAAGGACTTGTTCCTGTTGGGAGAACTGGAGGAGATGGTAGGGGAAGCCACTGTGAAATTGCTTAAATTTCTGGCTGTAGGAGGGGAACTTGGAGTGTCTGAAAAGATGGCAGAGGTGATGGAGAGAAAGGTTGAATGTTTGGGGCATTTTCTGACTGAAGACTTGAGGTATGTTGGCCCAGGGGGAGTCCAGGGAATCTTGGAGGTGCCATTGCCCACGACTGAAGGGGAGCTGCGACAATTTTTAAGATTAATAGGTTATTGCAGGATCTAGATTAAGGATTTTTTATTCTTCGACTTTTTAAACTCAGATAGTACCAATGTTGTGGTATGGACACCGGAAAGTGCAAAACTTTAGCCAGACTCAGAAAAGGAATTTGAATTGTATGTGCATGTTAAACAGGGCTGTGCCAAAGGAATTCTAATGCTAAAACATTTGACGCATTGGCAAGGAGGTGGCCCCACTGTTTGCTCTAAGGGTAACTGAGGCTCTGTTGTCTGCAGAATTGTGCAGCCACAGCTTTGATGGTAACTGATGGAAGGATTGTTAAAGTCTGGCCAGCACTAGATTGTTACAGTATGAAACCTGTCTAATGGAACAGGAGGATTTAGAATTCAGAAGTGGGTAAGGGTTTAACCCAGCCGCCTGTTTAACTGGTCCCAAGTGTTATGAATAAAATCTCAGAATTTCCTCATGTTGATGTTATCTGTTTTAATGGTAAAAGTTAAAGTTCACAATTTCTGTAATGTGTTGTAT
>VYXF01007126.1:260543-320335 GCA_013397295.1 Polioptila caerulea
CAGCGCACCGACCGGCTGGACGCACTTTTCGGCTTCGAGCGGCTCGCGGAGCCCGGTGAGCGGACGGGCTGGCTCATCAACATGCACCCGGTACGGGCCGGCCGCGGCGGAAGGCGAGCAGGCAACAGTTGGGGAACGGGGCGTCCCGTGGGGAGACCTCCGATAGGGCCCAGGGAAGGATTTCCCATAGAGACACCCCAGCCGTACCAGGGATGGGAGTCCCACGGAATTATGGCCGGTAGGGCTGGGGGCAGGGAACCTATGGGGAGACCCCTGTTACAGCCCAGGGTGCAGGGGGAGTGTCCCACGCAGATACCCCACATAGGGCGTCGGGGGAGGAAGTCCCCTGGGGAGACCCATGGTAGCGCCGAGCGAGGCGGTTCCCATAGACAGACCCCGACCCTACTCGGAGGAGGAGGTCCAATGTCCCTACTGGGCCTCCCATGTTCCTCTGGCCCTACTGGGAGGGAAGTCCCACACGGAGACTTCCGGTAAGCCCCGGGGGAAAAGGGTGCCGTGGTGGGGATCCCGCGGTAGTCTCATGGAGGGACCTTGTTGAGTCCTGGTACCCATGGGCAGACAGAGGTGCTGGATGAGGACCGGCGGTCAGTGAGCGCAGTGGACTACTACTTTATCCAGGAGGATGGGAGCCGCTTCAAGGTGGGTACCGGGGAGACCAAGTGGGTGCGGTGTCCCAGGAGGGAACCTGTCACCATCATTTGTCTGCTCCTTCCTAGGTGGCCCTACCCTACAAGCCCTACTTCTACATTGCCACCCAGAAGGTGAGAAGGGGCAGGGCTGAGCTCCCCAGGGAAGGAGACATCTTGGGGAGCTCAAGGCCTTCTGGGCAGCCTGCTTTGGGATGATCTCCAAAGGACAGAAACACACTGCTCAGCCCCAGGGTCTCTTGACAGGGCTGCGAGCGGGAGGTGTCCTCCTTCCTCTCGAAGAAGTTCCAAGGGAAGATTGCAAAGCTGGAAACTGTCCCCAAGGAGGACTTGGACCTGGTCTGTATCCCTCTGTGGTGTTTTCTTTGGATCTTGCACAGCTCTAGTGATGTAGGAAGGGATGAGCAGGGAGAGAAAGCAGCATGCTTAGCTTAAGTCTCCTGGTGCTGTGGCATCTCAGAAATGTGTTTACTATGGCTAATTGCTTATCAGCAGTAATTACATTCCACTCCTTGAACATATCAGCTGTTTCAGACAATGTGTTCAGGACGTTAATTTCTGGAATTAAAGTATTTGGAAGAAGAAGGATACTGCAGGAGGGGGATGCTGCTCATGTTCAACCCATTCTTCCTCTTTTTCCCTGGGTAAATCCCACTTTTGGGTGCCTGCTGAAGCAGCAGGACTGGCTGGGCTCTTGCTGTGCTGCTCTTGTGCTTTTGACACATCCACCAGAATCTCTCCTCCATGCTTTACTGTCCCACCCATCAGTGTCTCTTTTTTGGCCAATCCTTCCACCTACATCAGTCTTGTTGGCCTTCTACCCCTCTCTCATGGTGCCCATCCCTGAGCTGCTGTTCTCCTGCTGTTTTGCAGCCAAACCACTTGGTGGGCTTGAAGAGAAACTACATCAAGCTGTCCTTCAACACGGTGGAGGACTTGGTGAAGGTGCGGAAGGAGATCTCTCCTGCTGTGAAGAAAAACAGGGAGCAAGACCAGGCGAGTGATGTCTACACGACCATGCTGTCGAGGTGGGAGCTCCCCACAGGGGACTCAATCATCTCTCATTTTAATTCTTAGAACCATGGAGTAGCTTGGGTTGGAAGGGACCTCTAAAGGACGTCTTGTCCAGCCCACCTGCGATGAGCCAGGATACCTTCCTCTAGACTAGGTTGTTCCAAGCCCTGTCCAGCCTGGCCTTGAACACTTCCAGGGATGGGGCAGCCACAGCTTCTCTGGGCCATCTGTGCCAGTGCCTTGCCACCGACTTAATAATTAGACCCTCTTGATTATTTCCCAGCTGTCTGCAGAGTTGTTGCCTTGCCTGGGTCTGACCCCTGCTATGCCTCTGCCCCCATCTTCAGGATGGTTCTTCCAGCTCCATGCTACACATCAAGAGGCTCCAGAGCTGATGGACTGGGATATGGGATTTCTGGTTGCCTGTCAAATAGTTGACCTGTTCCCTGTGAAAGGATCCAGAGAGGCAATGGGCAGCCTTACTTCTAGTTGTGATCAAGACAGAAATAATCCAACATTTTCTATTTCTCTCTTGTCCCTGACTCCTAGTGCCAGTGGGCATCCCTGGTAGACAGACACCAGGAGAGGGACTACAAGTTGTTTACAAGTAGAGATGGGATGGTGGGAAATGTGGTAGTTGAAAGCCTTTTGGGTCATAGTGATAATGAAATTACAGAGTTCTCGATATTTAGTGAAGTAAGGAAGAGCAGCAATAAAACTTTCACAGTGGACTTCAGGAGGGCAGACTTTGCCCTATTTAGGAGACTTATTTGGAGAGTTCCTTGGGAAGCAGCCCTTAAAAACAAAGGAGTCCAGGAAGGGTGGGTGTGCTTCAAAACAGAGATCTTGAAGGCACTGGAACAGACTGTCCCTGTGTGCTGAAAGATAGGTCAACAAGGCAAATGTCCAGCCTGGATGGGCAGGAGTTCTTGAAAGAACTTAGGAATAAAGAGAGGATGTATCATCTTTGGAGGGAGGGTCAGATATCTCAGGAAATATTTAAGGGTGTTGCTGTAGCATGTAGGAAAAAAATTAGAGGCCAAAGCTCAGTTAGAACTTAATTTGACAACTTCTGTGAAGGATAATAAAAATTTTATATTTATTAAAAAATATATATTTATATTATATATTTATATTTATAAATTTTGTATTTATATTTTTATAAATATATTAACGGCAAAAGGAAGGGTAAGACTAACCTCGGTTCTCTACTGGATGTGNGGGAGGGTCAGATATCTCAGGAAATATTTAAGGGTGTTGCTGTAGCATGTAGGAAAAAAATTAGAGGCCAAAGCTCAGTTAGAACTTAATTTGACAACTTCTGTGAAGGATAATAAAAATTTTATATTTATTAAAAAATATATATTTATATTATATATTTATATTTATAAATTTTGTATTTATATTTTTATAAATATATTAACGGCAAAAGGAAGGGTAAGACTAACCTCGGTTCTCTACTGGATGTGGGAGGGAACTTAGTAACTGCAGACCAGGAGAAGGCAGAAGTGCTTAACGCCTTCTTTGCCTCGGTCTTTAGCAGAAAGATGGCTTGTCCTCAGGACAACTGTCCTCCTGGGCTGTCAGGGAGCAGAATTGTCCCCCTATTATCCAGGAGGAAGCAGTGAGAGAACTGCTGAGCTGCTTTGATGTTCATAAATTTATAGGACCAGATGGGATCCATTGCAGGGTGATGAGGGAGCTGGCAGATGAGCTTGTGAAGCTGCTCTCCATCATTTACCAACAGTCCTGGCTCACTGGTGAGGTTCCAGATGACTGGAAGCTGGCCGATGTGATGCCCATTCACGAAAAGGATGGGAAGGAGGATCCTGGTAATTATAGGCCAGTCAGCCTGACCTCAGTACCCAGTCAGGTGATGGAACAGTTTATATTGAGTGTCATCACTTACAGGATGGCCAGGGTATTAGACCCAGCCAGCATGGGTTTAGGAGGGGTAGGTCATGTTTGACCAACCTGTTCTCCTTTTATGAGCAGGTGACCCGCCTGATGGATGCGGGAAAGGCTGTGGATGTTGTCTATTTGGACTTCAGCAAGGCCTTTGACACTGTCTCCCACTGCATACTTCTGGAAAATCTGGCAGCCCACAGCTTGGACAAGAGCACTCTGTGCTGGGCTAAGAACTGGCTGGATGGCCGGGTCCAGAGAGTGTTGGTGAACAGTGATGCATCCAGCTGGTGGCCAGTCACCAGTGGTGTCCTTGAGGGATCTGTGCTGGGGCCAGTTCTGTTTAATNTCTTTAGCAGAAAGATGGCTTGTCCTCAGGACAACTGTCCTCCTGGGCTGTCAGGGAGCAGAATTGTCCCCCTATTATCCAGGAGGAAGCAGTGAGAGAACTGCTGAGCTGCTTTGATGTTCATAAATTTATAGGACCAGATGGGATCCATTGCAGGGTGATGAGGGAGCTGGCAGATGAGCTTGTGAAGCTGCTCTCCATCATTTACCAACAGTCCTGGCTCACTGGTGAGGTTCCAGATGACTGGAAGCTGGCCGATGTGATGCCCATTCACGAAAAGGATGGGAAGGAGGATCCTGGTAATTATAGGCCAGTCAGCCTGACCTCAGTACCCAGTCAGGTGATGGAACAGTTTATATTGAGTGTCATCACTTACAGGATGGCCAGGGTATTAGACCCAGCCAGCATGGGTTTAGGAGGGGTAGGTCATGTTTGACCAACCTGTTCTCCTTTTATGACCAGGTGACCCGCCTGATGGATGCGGGAAAGGCTGTGGATGTTGTCTATTTGGACTTCAGCAAGGCCTTTGACACTGTCTCCCACTGCATACTTCTGGAAAATCTGGCAGCCCACAGCTTGGACAAGAGCACTCTGTGCTGGGCTAAGAACTGGCTGGATGGCCGGGTCCAGAGAGTGTTGGTGAACAGTGATGCATCCAGCTGGTGGCCAGTCACCAGTGGTGTCCTTGAGGGATCTGTGCTGGGGCCAGTTCTGTTTAATATTTTTGATGATAAATATGAGGTTGTTGAGTCTATCGTTAGTAAATTTGCAGACAACACTAAACTGGGAGCATGCATCGATCTGTTGGAAGGTAGGAGGGCTCTCCAAAGAGATCGGGAACAGTTGGATGGATGTGCAGAGTCCAGTAAGATGAAGTTTAATAAATTTGAGTACTGAGTCTTGAACTTTGGCCACAATAACCCTGTGCAGCGCTATAGGCTGGGGATGGTGTGGCTCGACAGTGCCCAGGGGAAAGGGACCTGGGGGTGCTGGTCGACAGCCGACTGAACATGAGCCAGCAGTGTGCCCAGGTGGCCAAGAAGGCCAGTGGCATCCTGGCCTGTGTCAGGAATACTGTGGCCAGCAGGAGCAGGGAGGCCATTCTTCCCCTGTACTCGGCGCTGCTTGAGCGGTACCTTGAGTGCTGTGGCCAGTTCTGGGCCCCACAGTTTAGGACAGATGTTGAGATGCTTGAGCATGTCCAGAGGGAGTCAACAAGGCTGGTGAGGGACTGTGAACACAAGCCCTATGAGGAATGACTCAGGGAGCTGGGGTTGTTTAGCCTAGAGAAAAGGAGACTCAGAGGTGATCTTATCACTCTTTACAGCTACCTGAAAGGTGGTTGTAGTCAGGTGGGGGTTAGTCTCTTCCTCCAGGCAGCAACTGACAGAATGAGAGGACACAGTCTTAAGCTGTGCCAAGGGAAATTTAGGCTGGATATTAGGAAAATGTTTTTTACTGAAAGAGCGATAAGGTACTGGAATTGTGTGCACAGAGAGGTGATGGAGTCACCGTCCTTGGATGTATTTAAAAAAAGATTGGATGTGGCACTTAGTACCGTGGTTTAGTTGAGGTGTTAGGGCATGGGTTGGACTCGATGATCTTAAAGGTCTCTTCCAACCTGGTGATTCAGTGTGACGCATGGATAAGGCAGCTGTTTGCCTCTGCTCTTGCAGTGCTCTGAGTGGGGGCAGTCTAAGCACAGATGAGGAAGGAGCCTCCAAAAAAATTGCCAACCAGATGGACAACATCGTGGATATGCGGGAGTATGATGTGCCCTACCATGTTCGCCTTTCCATTGACCTGAAGATCCATGTGGTAAGCTTTGCTTTCCCACTCACACTCCTGAAGCACAGAAAAGTTTTTTCTCTCCAACACCTTTACAAAAGTATTGGTGAAAATGAGATCATGTCTAGAGCTCAGTTCTGTTCTGCTGGGCTTCTCCTTAGTTAATGGCACACAGAAAAGCTACCTGATTAATGCATGGCCATCGTTCGAGCCTTTCTTCTGGACTGCCTGTTTGCCACAGTTTCATCCCCAGCAGCTGGACAGAGTGACATGTGGCCCTGCCATAAGGCACTGCCCACCCTTATTTCTCCACAGGCTCACTGGTACAACGTCCGATACCGGGGCAACACCCACCCCCCTGAAATCACCCGCCGAGATGACCTTGTGGAGCGGCCGGTGAGCATTGGGCACGTGTCCTCTGTGCATATGTGTCCACCCCAATGGACTGGTGTCTGATGCGCTGCCAGTGTAAAGCCATGGTGGCAGGGTGAACACTGGACTAGGGTAGTGATTTTTGGGTTGATAAAGCACTAAAATAATTAACGGGGACGTTCTGGTTCACTTACTGGACCGACGCTGGGTTTTATGGGAACCACCCTTTCAGTCAGCTCTGGAATCTTTTCTAATGGATTTGGTCCTGCCCAGGATCCTGTTGTTCTTGCCTTTGATATTGAAACAACCAAACTCCCTTTGAAGTTTCCTGATGCAGACACAGACCAGATCATGATGATCTCCTACATGATTGATGGGCAGGTAAGGATACCAGGGTGGTTTCCTTCGGGCTTGGGCAGCAAAGCCAGGAAGCAGCCCAGCATTCCCCTCCAATCCTGCTGTCTCCAGGCTTACCATGCTGCCAGCTGCATGATGTGTGGCTGTGGAAATGGCATTAAAGTCTGGGTGATGTACAGGATACCAAGTTTTGTGGAACCCAGTCCAGGTTGCTGGTGTTTCTCTGCAGGAGAGAGACAACACTAGTGTCCCATGTTGCCTCTCCATGGCCTCCTTTTCTGATGATCAATGATGCTTCAATGGATGACTCCCAAAATGTTCCCCCTTGACAGAAGCGGTGGCTTTCAAGAGGGAAGCATCCCATTCTTTGGGCAGCATTTTTGAGTTGTCTGCGGCCCCAGTCCTTCTCACTGCCTCCTTGTCACCTCCTCAGGGCTACCTGATCACAAACAGGGAGATTGTCTCAGAGAACATTGAAGACTTTGAGTTTACTCCCAAGCCAGAGTATGAGGGTCCATTTTGTGTCTTTAACGAACCGGATGAGGTAAGTCAGTTCTGCTCTGCAGATTTTTACCTGCCTGGAGCTTTTCTTGGCCAGAACACTCATTCCCTGGCAGATTGCCTCCCTGGGGAACACAGTAAGTCCAGCAGGGCTGCTTGTGCTTTTGTTTCTTGGGAATAAGGGTAAGAGAGATCAGGTTTGGGCTAGGTGCAAAGGAAGGAGGAAGGGTGGAGCAAACTGTGTGATATCCACCACTTCTCTGTGGAGGAGATGAAGTTCCTTAAAATACATGTCTTTTCTGTTTCATCCCAGGTTCATTTAATCCAAAGATGGTTTGAACACATCCAGGAGATCAAACCCATTATCATTGTCACATACAACGGAGACTTCTTTGACTGGTAAGATCCGGGATGATGACTAAACTGGCAGTGTGTCACCTGAGCTAGAGGGCAAGGTCGGGTTCCATCCTCAACATCCTTCCATAGCTCAGACACTGTGGGGAGGCCATGTGGCCACATGCGGAGCAGCCTTGTCCTGTGCCTCACCAAATCCTGTGGTCATTGGCTTGGCAGTAGGGCTTTCTAAAGAGTCCCATCCACTTGCCTGAGCTGCTTTTAAACCCTTGGCAATGTGGGAATGTCTGCGTATGGATGAGCTCAGTCATGGGAGAGCAGAGAGAGGGTCAAAAAAGACCTGCAGGATAGTGGAATAGGTGTGCAGATGGCCTGGGGAAGCAGGAGGAGAAGGACCACACACCTCCACCTCCAGATGCAGGATACAAGCAAGCAGGTTTGTCTCTTGAACCACAAAATGGTTTAGGTTGGAAGAGACTTTAAAAATCATCTTGTTCCAACTCTGCTGCCGTGACCAGAGACACCTTCCACTAGACCAGCTTGTTTCAAGTCTCACCTGGCCTTGAACACTTCCAGGAACGTTGCGTATACTTTTCCTGCAGGAAGTTTTCTCTGTGTCCGGATACACAAATAAATCACAAGAAAAATTCTTTAGGCAGTTTGTAGCAAAGTGCTCACAGAACCATTGTTGAAGATGTGGGAAAATAGCTGTCCTGCTCCTTTTCTTCATGCTGCCTCTTTCCCCAGGCCCTTTGTGGAAGCAAGAGCAGCAGCTCATGGAATTAATATGTATCAGGAAATTGGGTTTCAGAAGGATAGCCAAGGAGAATACAAAGCGTCCCAGTGCATCCACATGGACTGTCTGAGGTACCGAATGCTGTCCGTCTACCACATAGTTGTGTCTTTATCTCTTCAGTTCAGACAAAACACCTATGGTTGTATTTCAATACTGTTCACACATTCTGTCTGTCGGGAGCTTTGTGTGTCATCTTCTTCAGCTGTGTGATAATCCATTTCTGTGTTGTCGTCTTCCCCTGAAGGGCTCCCAGGCTGCTCCTGCTCTGCGGACTTGAGTGTTTGATTGCTGCTTTGGGAGGACAGAGAGAGGGAGAGGGTTAAGATCTGGCCATTGGAGCAGGGAAAGTGTTTATAGCCTCCCCTACCAGCCTCCTGACATAGAGGGGAAAGAAAAAGACACATGGGAGAGACAGAACTTTGGGGTTTTATGTGGGTTTTTCCCCTTTCCCCTTTGGGCTCTGGAGCACAGCTGGATGTCATTGCAGTTCTTGCAGGTGGGGTGTTCTTCAGTGGTGAAATACCTTAAAGCCACTGAGGGAGCTGGAAGATGGAAATTATGAGCAGTGGTGGTGAGATGGACAGTGGGCATTGTTCTGGTTGGGCTAAATAAAGTTGGACAGCCTTGTACCCCCACTGTTCTTGGATGCTGGGCTGTCCTTGGTAAGAGATCCCCATGGTAGTCGAGGTCCCCTTCTCAATCTTGACGCTGTTTTGGAGGTCAGGACTGATTTCTCTGCACAAACTTGTATTTTCCTGATGCTGTCCAGGTGGGTGAAGAGAGACAGTTACCTCCCAGTGGGAAGCCACAACCTGAAAGCAGCAGCTAAAGCAAAACTGGGTTATGATCCAGTGGAGCTGGACCCTGAGGAGATGTGCCGGATGGCCACGGAGGAGCCTCAGGTATTCCCTCCCTGTGCTCTATGGGAAAACAAGCCTAGAACAGCTGCACTATGACTGAGTCTGTAAGTTAGGGTGGATTTTGAGAAATTAACTGAATCTGTCTTCCCAGACATCCAATGCCTTAGAGCTTACAGGGAGAAGGAACAGGATTCCCCTGAAGTGGTTCTGGCCCTCACAATGCACTGTGCGTTCTCTGTATTTATTTACATCAATGTGGGGTGAAAAGCACTGAAATCAGAAACATCACGAAGAACTGAGACCTGCTGGGGATACAGGAAAGGGTTAGTGCTCCAGGTGGCACAGGCAGGAGATTCTGCTGAGCCCTGGAAGCAGCTTCCTGAGACCCAAACTGGGCGGGTTCTGTGCTTTCAGATCATCTTCCCTGTTCCTTCTCAGTTAGAGCTGACATGTTGCTGTTTGATTAGAGCTAAAGCAGAATGGCCTTGGAAGAAAACACACTATTCTTTATAACCTAGGCTATGGAGAAATACACCTTTTCCTTCTTCCTGCTGATAGGAGAATGTCCAGCAGGAAGCAATGAAAGATCATTGTCATTGAGCCACTCTGTCCCATGGGGCTGGCGTTAATTTGCTTCTCTTGTTCCTTGTCAGACCCTGGCCACCTACTCAGTGTCCGATGCTGTTGCTACTTACTACATGTATATGAAATATGTGCATCCCTTCATTTTTGCCTTGTGTACCATCATTCCCATGGAGCCTGATGAGGTGAGTGCTTTCCCAAAATGATGATCTCTTTGCTGGATGAAGTGGCATGATTCCTACGCTACAGGGATGTTCTGGCTATAGATCTGATTCCCCCTGCCTAGACACTCTGCATGAGCGGCAGGGAGGAAGGGAGGGTGGATTTAGAGGCTACTCCTACCCCTACAGCCGTGGGATATTTGGAGACAGGTTTCTATAAGAAGACACCTGAGATTTGGCAGTGCAGAGCTAGAGCAAGAAAGTATGGCTGATGCTCCATGCTCAGCCAAGTTCACTTGCAGTTGTGGCCATGCAAAGTTGGGTCTCCTGATGTCTGTTGTCAGCTGTAGGGAGGGTGATGAGGACACTGTCAGTGCTAAGCACGTAGAAGATGTCAGTCTGTTCCCACTTGGTTGAGCTGACAAAGGCACTTGATGGAGTGCAAATGTGTCACCAGCTGAAGCTGTCCAGCTTGTTGTGTGACAGTCCAGTCTTGCCAGTGCTGGGACAGCACTTCTGCAGAATCACAGACTGGTTTGGGTTGGAAGGGATCTTAAAGATAATCTCATCCACCCTCCTGTCAAGGGCAGGGACACCTTCCACTAGACCAGATTGCTCCAAGTCCTGTCCAACCTGGCCTTGAACACTTCCAGGAATGGGGCAGCCACAGCTTCTTTGGGAAACCTGTGCCACCCTCACAGGGAAGAATTTCCTCCTAAAATTTAAATCTGTTTTTGAATTTGAAATCAGATTTTGTTTCTCATGTGCAGGTGTTAAGAAAAGGATCTGGAACACTGTGCGAGGCACTGCTGATGGTTCAGGCCTACCATGCCAACATCATCTTCCCCAACAAGCAGGAGCAAGAATTCAACAAACTTACAGAAGATGGACATGTGCTGGACTCAGAGACGTACGTGGGAGGCCACGTGGAAGCACTGGAATCTGGGGTCTTCCGCAGTGACATTCCCTGCCGCTTCAAAATGGTAATGGGCCAGCAGCCAGCCCCTGTCCTCATGGATCAGCGTAGTGGAGAGGGATAACATTTCCACTGTTGTTGACCTTCTGGGCTTCTAGGGCAGCACTTAGAATCACAGAAATCAGTAAACCCTTTAATGCTGCCAAGTCAAACTTGACCCAGCATTGCCAAGGCCACCACTGTCCCCAAGTGCCCCATCTGCATGTCTTCTGAACACCTCCAGAGATGTTTCACCACTGACCTCAACAGCCTCCAGGAGATCCTTGCTACCTGAAGCTGGGCTGGGACAGGATGGGAGGAGATCTCTAAGGGGCCATCTGTGCTTCATTGGGAGAATAAGCAATGCAGAGCTTGTTAACAGCAGGGGATGGTGGTGAAGTAGGGTTTTGAGTTTGTTTTTCAGCCACTGGTTCTTGGAAGTTAAGACTCTGTTGCCTGGGGTCCTGTCCTCTCTCCCAAATGGAGCTTCTTCTGAACCCTTCCTGAGGGTTTTACCTGTTTCTGCTATCTCCATCACCTCCCCCATTGCTCTTACAGCTTAGAGGTCCCCAAGCCAAGCAGGGTGGGTGCAGGGCAGAAGCTGCCAGCCTGCAGCCAGGAACAGCTGCCTATGGCCTCACTGCCATCTCCATGTCCCTATAGAATCCAGCTGCCTTTGACTTCCTGGTGCAGCATGTGGAGAAGACCCTGCAGCATGCCATCGAGGAAGAGGAGGGTCTGCCTTTGGGTCAGGTCACCAACTTCCAGGAGGTACAGCACCCACAGCATGGCTGAGCTAGGCAGGAAAACAGGACTGCAGCTCTAAAATGCTTGTTTGGGTTTGGTTTATGCTCTACAAAGAGAGATTAAGCAGCTCAGCCTGGGGATCAGAGTCTCTGCATGATCTGAGGAATGCAGCTTCTGCTTTTCCCTTCACAGGTTCAACCAGGAGCAAAGCTCTGAGAGAGCTGGGAAAGAATTTAGGGAGAAGGCTGACCCATCAGATATCCCAAATACTCTTGTTCCTCTTGTTCCCTACTTATCAGCTACAAAAGTGCAGGTTGCTCCTCTCCACATCCAAGTGTGGAGTTTCTTGGAGGGCAGCACTGACTGGGGACCTCTGGTCTCTACTGTTGTCTCCATTAACCCATTTGCACTGAAAAGGTCCTCAATCAAGTCATATTTACAAGTTGCTCCCACTTGCCAGGTATCCCTACAGAAAAGCTTATCCTGGAGGTCCAAATCAAAACCTAAAGCACCAGTGGTCAAGGAGTTCCTGATCTGTTCCTTTGGTCCTTTAGATCCATCCCCAGAGCCTGTGGCAAGTGTCCCTGTGAAGAAGAACCAAATTCAGCAAGTACCTGACTCATTAATTCCTTCCTGCCCTAGTTTCACTTCTCTTTATCTCACCGCAGGTTTGTGATGAAATCAAGGCCAAATTGAATTCCCTGAAGGATGTTCCCAACAGAATTGAGTGCCCTCTTATCTATCATCTGGATGTGGGGGCTATGTACCCCAACATCATTCTGACCAACAGGCTGCAGGTGGGTAACATCAATCTTGTCTCTTCTAATCTGACTTCCAGCTGACCTTGATGGACCCTCTGGATCCCCTTAAAAGCAAGGGCTGGACTTTCTGCATAGGGCAGGGGAAGCAGATAAGGCTGGGTGTGAAATTTGGTCAAGCTGCCATGGAATTGTAGAATCACTGAATTTTGTTGGAAAAGCCCTCTAAGACCATTGAGTCCAACCACTCTGCCAGCATGGCCAAAGCCACCACTAACGCATGTTCCCAAGTGGCACATCCACATGGCTTTTAAATACTTCCAGGAGAATGCCACTCTGGGCAGCCTGTGCCAGTGTCTGATCACTCTTTCAATGAAAGATTTTTCTGTAATATCCAACCTAAACATCTTCTGGCACAACTTGAGGCTGTTTCCTCACTTGTTCCCTGGGAGCAGAGCCTAACCCCCACCTGACTCCACCCTCCTGTCAAGGAGTTGTAGGAACAAGAATGTCCTCCCTGAGCCTACTTTTCTCCAGGCTGAAACCCCCAGCTTCCTCAGCTGCTCCTCATAAGACTTGTGCTCCAGCCCCTTCCCCAGCTCTTTTGTCCTTCTCTGGATGGCCAGGTCTTCAGAGACTCAGCTACAGCTTTAGCTAGAGCTCTTCCCAAAAACCCAGCTGTTGTTTTGCGGGGCTTGTGCTCCTGAAAGGCTCTGGAAAGGGGAACTCACTGAATACCATCCCTGATGTTCACACCTGTGCTTTCCTGCCACTCAGCACCTGTTTTAACATGAGTTGTCACCTGGGGACTTGTCCCCTCTAACACCTGTGTGTTTGTTACTGCATCCAGCCCTCGGCCATGGTGGATGAGGCCACCTGTGCTGCCTGTGACTTCAACAAGCCGGGTGCCAACTGTCAGCGCCGGATGACATGGCAGTGGAGAGGAGAGTTCAGTAAGTACAGGAAAGGACCATGTAGTCCAGCCCAAAGAGATGGAGCCAGATTCTTGCTTCTCCCCTGAGAGACTGATCGCTGCCCTACTCTGCAGTGCCTGCCAGCCGCAGTGAGTACCACCGCATCCAGCAGCAGCTGGAGTCAGAGAAGTTCCCTCCCTTGTTCCCTGATGGACTACCCCGTGCCTTCCACGAGCTCTCCCGAGAAGAACAAGCCAAGTATGAGAAAAAGCGCCTGGCAGGTAAAAAACTAAATCAAGCTCATGATCTTGGCAGTGTTTTGCAACCTGGACTGTAAGCAGTGTTGAGCAGTAGTGACCCCTTCTAGAGCTGTGGGATTAGGTCAGGCTGGTCTCAACTTCTCCAGGATCCCAGCAGACTTGCGTGCTTCTTAAGAGGAACCAGGCACTGGTACCTCTATCAGTGTTTCCCGTTGTCTTGGAGAGCCACAGATTGGAGCTGAAATATGAAGGGCTCCATTTTTTTGTAAGGCTGCTAAATAAAGCCAGTTAATGAAAGGGAAACATCAGATTATCCTATCACCTGGAGGGATGCTGTCCAGCAGAACCACCCAGCCAGCTGCAGGCAGAGCCTGGGTTTGTAAGTGGGCTGTATGATTAGTTTGTTTTCCCCCTTGCCCTCCACCTCTATAAAGAGGTGCTGCATCTTTCTGTACTGGGATCTTCCTCTCCCTTTGCAGTAGGACTGTCCCCCACTCACCCATGCCTTATGCTTAGCTGCCTCCCTATCCCTATTCTACTCATCCCTCTGTAGCAGGGCACCCAGCTCTGAGAACCTCCCTCTGCCTTCTCCCTTGACCAGATTACTGCCGCAAGGCATACAAGAAGATACATGTCACCAAGGTGGAGGAGCGAGTCACCACCATCTGCCAACGAGAAAACTCTTTCTACGTGGACACAGTGCGAGCATTCCGGGATCGCCGATACGAGTTCAAGGGGTTGCACAAGGTACCAAGCTTGGGTGCTGGTCAAATTGTCTTGCCAAGCCTGGAGACCTCTTGTGCCTTAATGAAAATCTCAAAGGATTACTCTGTTGGCTTCCCACTGATAGAGAGCAGAGTTATATTCGTTACGGGGAAGAAACTCTTCCCTGTGAGGGAGGTAAGGCACTGGCACAGGTTGACCAGAGAAGCTGTGGTGGCCCCATCCCTCAAAGCGTCCACGACCTGTTGGGTTGGATAGGACTTAAAGCAACCTGGTCTAGTAAAAGGTGTTCCTGCCCAAGGCAGGGGGTGGGATGAGATGAGCTTTAAGGTCCCTCCAACCCAAACTATTCTAGGAGACTCTGGGGCTCTACATCTGTCAGAGTTAATTTAAGAGTCTGTCGCTTTGCAGTTCCTCCCTGCTGCCTCTTTTGCCATGATTCCCAGGGCTGACAGAGAAGCTTTTCTTACACTAGTGGTTCTGCTGTTAGCTGAGCATCATGGATTGCAGCAGGCAGTATATTGAGTTCTTCCCTGCACACATCTGGTGCAGCACATCTGGTGCTGGTTGAATTCCGATCAGTGATGGGACCTACAAATCTCTTCTGACAAGGGATAAAGTGCCTCTGGCAAACTACTGTGCTGCAAAAGTAAATGGGATATTTGACTCATGATGCTGCTCTTTGGCAAAGATATTCCTGTGGACCTGCAATGCTATACCAGGACTGAGTGGAAACCAGTTGGCTGCCACCAGTGATATATGGAATCGTCCTGACTGTGTCCTTGGCATGCAGGTGTGGAAGAAGAAGCTGTCTGCAGCAGTGGAGACAGGAGATGCCTCTGAAGTGAAACGCTGCAAGAATATGGAGATCCTCTATGACTCCCTGCAGCTGGCCCACAAGTGCATCCTTAACTCCTTCTATGGATATGTCATGCGGAAAGGGTAAGTCTTCCCTGGGCCACCAGGATCCTCTGGAGCAGAGCCTTGGAAACCAGGATTGTCCTGGTAAGGTAGTTGCTTCCTGAAGCACCAAGATGAGAATATGTCCTGCCTGTAACACTCTTCTCTTGCTTCTACCCATTATTCCTTATCCTGGAGACTCTTAGCAGACATTAAATGATGGGAATCTAGTCTATTAATGGGTTTTCAGCTTTTATGGAGCATCATAAATAGAGAATTTCATAGGAGAACAATGTTCCAAGGCCCAGTGTTGTGTTTCTTACCCTTCTTCCCCAGGAGATCCTCCTGCCCTTCCATAGCTGGGTTTTGGAGGGAGCATGTCATGCTTTTAACTGTGTCTCCTCTGCTTACAGAGCTCGCTGGTACTCTATGGAAATGGCTGGCATTGTCTGCTTCACGGGGGCAAATATCATCACCCAGGCCAGAGAGCTAATCGAGCAGATTGGGTGAGTGTCTGCTGAGGTGAAGAAGGTCTGTCTGCATCTAGGACAGATATGGGAAGAGAAGGTTCCAGAGGGACCTTAGAGCCCTTTTAAGTGCTTAAAGAGACTCTGAGAAAGGTGGAGACAGATTTTGGGCAACAGCCAGGAGTGGTGGGCAAGGGGGAATAGCTTCCCACTGCCAGAGGGCAGAGTTAGATGGAATATTGGGAAGCAGTTCTTCTCTGCACAAGTTGCCCAGAGAAGCTGTGGCTGCCCCTGGATTCCTGGAAGTGTTTCAAGGCCAGGTTGGACAGGGCTTGTAGTAACCTGGTCTAGGGGATGTTGTCCCTGCCCATGACAAGGAGTTGTTGGAATGAGATGAGCTTTAAGGTCCCTTCCAACCTCAAGTGCTCTGTGATTGTCTGATTCTCTGAGTATTCAGATTCCTGACGCTGCTGTTGCATTTGAGGGTTTGCTTTATAGAAGGGAATAGAGTAGATGCAACAGGCTGCTGTTGTCTTCATGGGGGACACAGAGGTGATCCTCACCTCTCATCCACTCTGGTCCTGACAGTGGCTTTCCTTCCTTCCTTTCTTTAGGAGACCTCTAGAACTGGATACCGATGGGATTTGGTGTGTCCTTCCCAACAGCTTCCCAGAGAATTTCATCATCAAGTCAACCAATATCAAGAAGCCAAAAGTGACCATCTCTTACCCGGGTGCCATGCTGAACATCCTGGTGAAGGTGAGTCTGGCACCTGTCCAGGCCAGCTCTGCAGCCTGGGAAAAGGAGATGGAGAGCTGATGAGTAGGGAGAGCTCCACTCCCCATGTAGTGAGTGAGATGTGGGACGTGATGGCCCTGGAGAGCATACAAGTGGAGAAAGAGGCTCAATATCCCCCATCAGAGAGGGGGGGTTCTGTAAGAGGCCAGGTTAGGTTCATGCTTACCTACCTCATGCTCCCTCCCTACCAGGTAGGGAGTCCAGCGCAAGGTCTAAATCCTCTGTTCACTCCAGGCTCTATAAGACAAGAAAATATCATTTTAGGGTCCACAGCCTTTTTCTTCTCAACAGGCAGGACAGGCGTTTTGACTTTTGAGTCCTAAATTGTGCTGGATCTCCCTGAGGGGTGTTCAAATGTCCCTTTGGGCAGAGTGTGTCCCAGAGGTATCCTCTGGTGTGACCAGACAGCTGTGGATTGAAACTGTTCTTCTGGGACTGTGCCACAGGAAGGTTTCACAAACGACCAGTACCAGGAACTGCAGGATCCAGACTCACTCACCTACATCACACGGTCAGAAAACAGCATCTTTTTTGAAGTGGATGGTCCATACCTGGCCATGATCCTTCCAGCCTCCAAAGAGGAGGGCAAGAAGCTGAAGAAGAGGTGAGATTTTGAAGCTTGAAATATTGTCTCTTTCCCTGCATTAGTAGACTAAGGATCTTGTTGCCTTTGTGCATGTGGGGCATGTTGGTCCTTGCCTCCAGTGACTCACTAGCTTTAAATGACAAGTTCCTTACATCAGATCCTCTTTGAATCCAGCTACTATGGCAGTAAATTTTATCACATAACAGCAAAATGACATTTCTCCAGCCTAGTGACCAGACATCTCCGTGTTTGGCTCTGAGATGTGCGGGACAACGCTGATTTTGAGAATTTCTAATACTGCTTGTATTCAGTCTAATCTGCTTAAACACAGCAGTTCCTGCCTTCCCATTTCTCAAGAGTTCACAGACTTCGAGTAATGCTTCTCCTACGTGTTTCCCCTTCCCTCTCCATCTGTAAGTAGGACTGGTTCTGCCATTACTGTCATACTATAGGGTAGTTGTACCCAAACTTCACTGGTTTCTCAACAACCACCTCCTAACCAAGAATGTGAGCTACAGCAGTAGCATCCATTATTTTGAGTGGCAGCCCACAGACCTGGGTCTGACTCTAAAACATGCTGTTGCTGTCCCCAGCACCCTCTGTCCTCTCAGTTCTGGACTTTTTTGTGCTTAATCCCTGACAGGATGAGGTTCATCACACACCATTCCCTGTCAATGCCCTTCTCCAGGCATTCAGACCCTTCTGCAGGAGTCAAAGCATTGCTCAACTCTGAGTGGGCTGTGCTTGTAGGACTCCCCTCAGGGTCTCTGGATTCCTATAGTTTAGGAATCTTAGGGCATTTATTACCTGGTCACTCTCCAAGCACAACAGCCTGGAGGTGGCTGCAGGCACCATGGTTGGTGGAGGAAGGAAAGGCTGTGCCAGTAGGGATGTGGGCAAGTGGGAGAAGGGCTGGCCAAGCAGGTTTGAGTATCCCCTCTCCTCACTGATCACTCTCACAGTTGTGATTTGGGCTTTATTTGTGACATACAGATAATTTTCAGGGCTGTGAAAAGCAAAACAATGCAAGAGAAAAGGCAAGAGGGAGGAATGTTCCCTTAGGTGTGTCATGGCTGCATTCAGTTTCCTCTCAACCCCTCTGCCAGCACTGGAGTTGAGTTTTCTTTCTAAATCTCTTACTAATATCTTCATTTTCCCCGCTTGGGGTCTCATCTCCCACCCTTAATTACATGTAGTTAAGGTCCTCCTCCACCAATTAAGGTCACACCTCACCCTCAGTGCTGCATCAAGGTTTGGCATGCTCAGCACAAAAAACCACTGAGCTGTTGGATTGAGTCCAGAGGAAGCCATGGAGATGCTCCAAGGGCTGGAGCCCCTCTGCTCTGGAGCCAGGCTGGGAGGGCTGGGGGTGTTCACCTGGAGAGGAGAAGGCTCCCGGGAGACCTCAGAGCCCCTTCCAGGGCCTAAAGGGGCTCCAGGAGAGCTGGAGAGGGACTGGGGACAAGGGATGGGAGGGACAGGACAAGGGGGAATGTCTTCCCACTGCCAGAGGGCAGGGTTAGATAAGATATTGGGAAGGAATTCTTGGCTGTGAGGGTGATGAGACCCTGGCACAGATTGCCCAGAGAAGCTGTGGCTGCCCCAGTGTTCCTGGCCAGGGCTTGGAACAACCTGGTCTAGTGGAAGGAGTCCCTGTCCATAGCAGGGACGTAGGACTGGATAATCTTTAAGGTCCCTTCCCCTGTGGTTCGATGAGTCAGTGTGGATGAGCTGGGGCAAGAGCTGGTGTCCTTTCCCAGACCAAGGTAAAATAGTTGTTAGAGAAGCTGTAGATACTTGA
This sequence comes from Polioptila caerulea, assembly GCA_013397295.1. Taxonomy (NCBI): domain Eukaryota; kingdom Metazoa; phylum Chordata; class Aves; order Passeriformes; family Certhiidae; genus Polioptila; species Polioptila caerulea. Next base: position 279,160 of record VYXF01007126.1, read on the forward strand.
GATTATCCAGGTGCTGCTGTGGCTCCTTTGAATGTGCTGGATGGTGGCACAAAGGCATGGGGAGAAGCACCCTGGCAGGAGGGGCACCAGTGGCACCCTGGGAGACATGTCCATTGGTGTAGACCACGTTTATTGACACTCTCTCCTAGGTATGCTGTGTTCAATGAGGATGGGTCCCTGGCTGAGCTGAAGGGGTTTGAGGTGAAACGCCGGGGAGAACTGCAGCTCGTGAAGATATTCCAGTCATCTGTGTTTGAAGCCTTTCTGAAAGGCAGCACCTTGGAGGAGGTCTACGCTTCTGTGGCCAAGGTGGCCGATTACTGGCTGGATGTGCTCTACAGCAAGGTAGGCACAGCTCAGCAAATCTGCTGTCCAAGGTGGAGCCTGGGAAGGAGTGACTGAGCTGGTTGGGCACTGTGGGGAGGGTAGACTTTGCTTGCAAAGAGTCAGTGGTCCCCTGCAACTCTTTCTCAGACACTTCACAGATGACACTGAGCAGGGTGAGAGTGTGGATCTACTGGAAGGCAGGAATTCCTGCAGAGGGATCTGCATAGGCTGGATCCATGGGCTGAGGCCAGTCGTGTGAGGTTCGACAAGGTCAAGTGCCAGGTCCTGCACAGGGGTCAGAACAATGCCATGGAATTGTCCAGGCTGGAGACAGAGGGTCTGGAAAGGCGCCTGACAGGAAGGGTTCTAGGGGTGCCGATCAACAGTGACTAAACACATGCCCAGGTAGACAAAAAGGGCAATGGCACCTGGCCTGTACCAACCATAGCATGGTGAACAGAACCAGGAGAGTGACCATCCCCCTGTGCTGGACACTGGTGAGGCACTTTGAAACTTGGGGTCAGTTTTTGTCCCCTCATGATTAGAAAGACATTGAGGGGCTGGAGCATGTCCAGAAAAGGGGAACAAGTTGGGGAAGTGGCTGGAGTAAAAGTCTAGAGGCGGAGCAGCTGTAGGGGCTCAGCCTGGAGAAAAGGAGGTTCAGGGGGGACATTCTTACTCCTCAACTCCCTGACAATAGGGTGGAACCAGATGGGAGTTGGGCACTTCTCCTAGGGACAAGTGGCAGGATTAGAGGAGATGGCCTCAAATTGCAGCAGAGGAGGTTTAGATTGAGTAATAGAGAAAATTTCATCTCCAAAAGGATTGTCCAGCTCTGGCACAGGCTGCCCATTGCAATGGTGAAGTCCCTATCCCTGGAGGAATTTAAAAGCTGTGTGGATGTGACACTTGGGTACATGGGTCAGTGGTGGTTTTGGCACTGCTGGGGGAATGGTTTGACTTGATATTAGAGAGCTTTTCATGATTCTGCAATTCTGTGAGAATGATTCTGTTATTCTATGAGACAAGGGGGTGGGAGGGAACAAGAGTCTAACTGGGTCCTTGTCATGACCTATTGGTCCAGGGGCATGATGTTCATCATTAATTCTCATCAGGTTGAACAAAGACAATGGTCATGTGTCAGGAACTCTTATGTTTTATCGTACAGTCGCTGTAACTCCAGCAACCAGCCCACTGCTTCAACTCAAAAGGTGTTAGTCACAAAGCCAATTCTTACACTAGACTTCCACAAGAGTGGAAGCAAACTAGCCCTTAATTTTGTACAGAACACTTCAATAAGTTCTTAACTCCCACCACAAGCTCCTCAAAAGGCACTGGCTCACAAGCCACAATAGACCACCAATATTCAAGGATATTGCTAACAAGCTGCAACACACCATCACCCAGAGGTGCTGGCACATGAGCCACAACACCACTACTCAAAGGTCCACCTTTACACAAGCTCCCCACTCCCACAACGGGGTTCAATACAAAGCATGAAGTAGAGTATAATGGCCCTGCTTCACTCAAGGAAAGCAAGGGAAGAAAATAAAGAATATCACCAATCCTTAGATCTATTTTGGTCTTGCTTTGATCATGCCACATGGATGGTCCAGAGCTGGGGCAAACAATTAGACTAAGAAAGTGGAAGAGAAAGAGAGGAGAAAAAGAAAAGAGAGAGAGGGGACCTATTTGCTCTTTTTCATGCACAGCCAGCCCTTCTCCTGGATGTGTGTTGGAGGGGACTAATCATGAGTATTAAAGCATGGCAGGGAATCAGCCCAGAACAGTATTGCCACACCTCCGTGGGACCCTCTCCTGCAATCACATTCTTCCTGTAGCAATACTCAGAATGTTTGAGACAAAACATGTTTAATTCTGGTCCTCTACAGTCCTTCATTCTGTGATGCTGTTTTACAACAAATTCTTGGTGAGCCTAACTTTGCCTGCACAACACAAAGCTGTGCTGCCACAGCCCAACCATGGCACAAACTGGTGTCAGCCTGAAACCCACACACACTCTTTTCTATAGGTCCCACTGGCAGCTGCACTAGGAAGCAATTCCCAGGCTTCCTGTAAAAAGACCTATCAGCTATGTATGGTGCTCCCTGTTCCTAACAGCAGCAAAGTTTAATCATTAGTTCTTGCTAGGTTTGGGCTTTTCCCTGTCTTTCAGGCTGCAAACATGCCTGATTCTGAGCTGTTTGAGCTCATCTCAGAGAACCGGTCCATGTCACGCAAACTGGAGGACTATGGGGAGCAGAAGTCCACATCCATCAGCACCGCCAAGCGCCTGGCAGAGTTTTTGGGGGACCAGATGGTGAAGGATGCAGGGCTGAGCTGTCGCTTCATCATTTCCAAGAAACCAGAAGGGTCTCCAGTCACCGAGAGGTAACCCCATCTGGAGGGGCCAGGGCTTCTGGCAGTGTGGGAGGAACCAAGAGGGGATGAGCAGGTAGCAGGAAGGGAGGGAGCTGGCATACATGGCCAGGTGATCACCTGAATCTGGCACAGGCCATGAGCATGGCAACGGGTAACACCATACTGCCCAGTGGCCTTGCAGGAGTTTAGGAGAAGCCTGGAGGATCTCCACAGACTGGGAGAGTAGATTGTGAGGTGCTACAACATTGATTTCCTGCCTTCCCCAGGGCCATCCCCCTTGCCATCTTCCAAGCCGAGCCCAGCGTGCGCAAACACTACCTCCGAAAATGGCTGAAGAGCCCCTCGCTGCAGGACTTCAACATCCGTGCGGTGAGTGAGGCATCCCTGCAGATGAGCCTGCATCTGAGACAGGGGCTCGTCCTTTTGGAGACACAACCTGGGAAGTGGCTTCCTGTGCTCATAAAGCAGGGGGCTGGGCTGGGGATGCTACTGGCATGTTTGATCCTGTGTCTGAGGGCCCTTCTGCTTGGCTTTCTTCACTGTCCAAACTTTGCCCTCTTCCCAGATCCTGGACTGGGACTACTACATTGAGAGACTAGGCAGCACCATCCAGAAAATCATCACCATTCCTGCAGCCCTGCAGCAGGTATGGGGCCGTGGGGGGGGGATAGGAGGAAGGATATGTGCCAGGGACTCAGTGTGATTTGGAGCTACTCTGCAGGTAAAGAATCCAGTGCCACGGGTCCGACACCCAGATTGGCTTCACAAGAAACTCCTGGAGAAGAATGACATGTACAAACAGAAAAAAATCAATGAGCTCTTTGTTCCAGAAGGCAAGAAACAGGTAAAGAGGGTGAGAGGAAGGTGTTGGGAGTGCCAGTGGGGCTTTTCACTTGCAGCCGCCATCCTCCTGCTCTCCTTGTTCTCTCAGGTTCTTGCTAGCCGGCCTGTGGAGGGGACACCCAGCTCACAAGTGGGTGACATAGAGGACTTTGGGACTGTCAAGATCCCTCAGCCACTGGTTCCCATTGCAAATAAGCGGAAGCGCATCCCTGCAGCAGAGGAAAGCATAGAGCTGTCCCAGGACCTGGAGCTGTCCCAGTCCTGGCGGGAGATCCTGGGACCACCTCCACCCCTTGGCACCACCAAGGTAGGTGAAGCAGATTGTGCAGGGCTGTACTTGTCCATCCAAGCAGCTTGAGTGTTTCCAGGAGCAAGCTGTGTGTTTCCCAAAACACTCTGCACGCACATGGCTCTGGGATACAAGGAGAAATTTAACCAGAAGACGGAAAAACAACCACTGACAGAGAAAAGGGGAGTGGTGGCTTCGCATCTGGGGCAGGAGCATAATGTGGGACTGGGGGGCTGGAGGGCTAGGCTGTATGATGTGATGTTGTGGGGCTGGGAAGCCTTTGCTGATTTCATGCTGTCCACTCAGGAAGAGCATCTGGTCTGGCTGCGCTTCCACCAGAAGAAGTGGGAGCTGCAGGCTCGACAGCGGCAGGAGCGGCGGAAGAGGCGGCGGCTGGAGGATGGTGGGGTGATGGCAGGTGGAGGAGTGGTTCGCGATGCCCTCTCCAAAGGGCTGGGCAGTTATCTGCGCCGGACCGCGCGCAGCATCTTGGACTTACCCTGGCAGATTGTGCAGGTACTTGGGGAGGGGACCTTCCACAGAGCAGCCTGGAGCACAAGCCTCACACTTACACTCTGTGGTCAAACAGTGAAGTTCAGGAACCCTGACCTACCCCATGTAAATGTTAGCCCTGGGGAGCCCAGGAGGGGCTGCAGAGCCTCAGACTCACACACATCTGGATGGAAACAGGTAGCTACAGAGTCATTCTTGGTGACCCTTGGACATGTGAGTAGATCTGCTCGTGGGGCAGCCCGTGGGCAGCACTGCACAGTAACAGAATGGCAAAAACGTCTGCTGAGGTTGGGGCAGCTTTCATGTCCCTCTGGTCCCACATCCTACTCAGTCAGGGTCACCCAGAGCTGGGATCCCAGGACTACGTCTTGGAGTATCTCCAAGGATGGAGAGTGCACACGTTCCATAGGCAACCTGGACCAGGTTCACCTTTGCAGGGAAAAAGTTTCTGATGTGCAGAGGGACCCTCCTGCATTCTGCTTTGTGCCCATGATGTCTGGTCCTGCTACTGAGTACCACTGGGAAGAGTCAGGTCCTCTCTGCACTTCTTTTTGGGTATATATATGTGGATGAGATCCCTCTGAGCTTTATCTGCCCTGTGATGGACAGTCCCAGTTCTGCCAGCCTTTCCTAATATGAAAGATGCTCCAATCCCTTCTTCCTTGTGGCCCTTCTCTCCATTCAGTATGTCTGTGTCCTGTGTTAAGGAGCCAGCCCAGCATTGGACACAGGATTCCAGTGGTGCCTAGAAGCAGACAATGTACAAATGAAAAGGTGGGGTGGTGTCATCCAGGTGTTTTTACAAACCTTTGTTATGTGTGGCCACCTAATCCCAGCCCCTGTCACCCACTTCATCCTCCAGAAAGGTCTCAGAGCTGCAGGTCCAGGACTTCAGAGTGACTTGGATGACATTCCCTGGAGTTGGTTGGCCAGCGTGAGGCAGTTTTCTTCATGGTACCCTGGAACAGTAGTGGGACACAGGGACTCCAGAGCTGAAAGTGATGACTCTCTAAGCCCCCCACTTTGTTTTTAGCCACCAGCTGACCATGTAGATCCCCAGAGCACTCTGCAGTGTAGATGTAAGCACTGATGGCATGTTGGATCTCCTGCTAATGCTGACCTTGTGTCCCATGTACTGCAGATTGCTGAGACCAGCCAGCCTGGGCTGTTCCAGCTGTGGGCAGTGATAGGGAGTGACCTGCACTGCATCAAGCTGAGTATCCCCCGTGTCTTCTATGTCAACCAGCGTGTCCCAAAGCCTGAGGAGGGAACAGCCTACAGGAAGGTGAGGACCTGCCCCTTCTGGAAGGGGAAACAGCTACTTGCACTTAGGTAAGGCACTTCCCTGTAAGCAAGAGTTACGAGCATCTGCCATGCAACACCTCATTCTTCTACCCCATGGATGTACCTCATGCAGGCCCTCATCCCTCTGCTTATCCCACAGTGCCTGGATGTCCTAGTTCAGGGCAAATTTTGGAGAGAATCTCCAAAGGGAGCCTCTCCAGAAAGCAAACCCACATGGCCCCTTCCCCCCAACCGGTTCGAAAAGAATTCCTCAGAGAGAAGTGGAAAGAACCTGTTTATTTAACAGGCACAGCACCCCCCAGCACACAAAATGAACAANAAAGGGAAAGGAGAAACAGTCCAGGAAGGAATTTGGACTGTTTAACTAGACTAGCTAAGGAACAGAAGAAGTCAGAGCAAGCAGTAGCAAGCAGAAACCAAAGCGAGAGCAAGAAGCGAAAAGCCAAAGCAAGAGCAAAAAAAAAAAATGGGAAAACAGCACTAGGTACTGCCCCATCTCTGCCAGTGTCCCGCCAGCCACGGGGGAGAGACTGATAGCAAAACCCAAACAAAACATTTGCTCTTCAGAGTCTGTCTTAAAGGCACAGAACATATCCAGCATAGCTCACACGAATGGGGATACAAGCATCATAATGTCACCCTAGGACACTGGATATCAAGTTTTCTGTTACAGGAATTTGTAACATGCATGAGCATAACCCACTGATTTCCTTAGGAGAGAGCACTAGGAGCTGGCCTGGTTCAGAGCCTGGCTTCTGGCAGTGGTTCCACGTGGTAGGATGTGTCCCTTGCCTTGGCAGGTAAACAGGATCCTGCCCCGCTCAAACTTAGTATACAACTTGTACGAGTACTCTGTTCCTGAAGACATGTACCAAGAGCACATTAACAAAATCAACGCGGACCTCTCTGCTCCAGACATCGAGGGAGTATATGAGACGCAGGTAACTCCTCTAGGTGCTCCTCTTTAAGGGTTGCTGAGCAGTAGCTTGTTAGTCTGAGTTCCAGTGAGACACCAAAAATCCAAGACCCTGGACAGTGGCCTGGAAACTGTGAGTTACACTCACATGGACAGAAATGCTGAGTATCAGCACATGGATTACAGTATGTCGAGAAAGGGACTTTGGTTTATTTGGAGTTAGGTAACTTTGGGGAGAGCTTCATCTAAACGAATCTAGAGCCAGCCTGCTGGTATTGGAACCAGGAGAGAGAAGGGGCATTTGGCATAAAGCTGGGAAAATATCCAACCTATGTGGAATGATACATAGGTCTGAGTGCCATGTCCTCTAAAACAAGGTTGTAAAAGTTTTAGAAAAAAGAACAGCATATAAGTTGAAAGTTCAGGAAGAGCAAGAACAACCTAAAGGAAATTCTGTAGAAAACAATGAGGCTAAAATTCAATTTGCCATTGCTGAAAATGAAGGTGGGAACCTGGGATGTTTGCTTACAGTGAGGATACTGGTTTGTCCAGCAGATCAAAACCTGGTGACAGCAGTTTAACTAAGAAGATATTGTAGTGAAAAGACCCGGCCTGTATGGAAGAGGTGGAATAGATCACACCATTATAAGAATAGAGTTAAAGAAAGCATAAAGGCAGATTAATTTGATACTGAAATGCATTGTAGGATTATTATGGATGAAAAGTCCTAAGTAGGACGAACTTTGCTCTGAGCAGAGGTGCCACTGGCTATGAAATGCTTTCTGAGTTGCGGGAGGGTGCAAGGGTAAAAAGATCATCACACAGTTGGGAGACTTTTGCTACTGAAGTTACTGGTATAACCTGTGAAGCTTTCCAGAGACATAGTTAAAACTTTTTTATTTACCTTAAGTTTCTGCATTTGAAAAATTTGAAGAAAGGTCTCTAAAGGCAAGGCACAACTCTTAATGATTACTTGGAGGCTGTGAAATCCTGTGGTGATGTAAAAGGTTTAACCATATATGCCATCAGCAATTGAAAATGGTACCCACCAGGCCATACTGAGGTTTAGTAAGCAGCACTCAAAACTTACTTCAGATTACTTGTCCAAAGTGACTGGCATATCCCCAAATTCTTTATATCTATAGACCTTCCTCTAGTAAAACCTGAGTCCTCTACACTCTAGTAGTGTTTAATAAGTGGGAAGAGGAAAAATCAAGAAATTACGTAGAAATTATAATGAGCAAGCTGAAGTAAAACAAAGGGCACGGAGAAGTTTTAAAGACATAAAGGAATTTAGATAGTCATGGGGTAGCAGCATCTGTCATCTGAGGGGAGGTTGAGTGAATTGGACTATGCGGCCCAGAAGAGACTCGGAGGACCTGCTCGATGGGAAGAGTAGAGAAGAGTAGCCAGGCTCTGCTCTGGTGCCCAGGAAAGAATGGGAGGCAAGAGACACGACCTAAAACATTAAAGTTTTGTGTAAATGTCAGAAAAAACTTCTGCAAATATAATTGAGCAGGTTGCCCAAGGGGTTGTAGTTTCCATCCCCAGAAACACAGTTAACCCAGCTGGACAGTGACCTGGGCAAGGAAAGATCTGTCTTGCTCTTTAAACATCTGCAGTGCAATTCTGATTATGATCCCAAACAATGCAGCAGGAGTAACAGAAGGATGCAAAGAAGGGAATAGTTTGCCTTCGGGGATGGAACTTAGATGGGAATGCTTCATCTTGCTGAAGAGATGTGAGGGGCCTCTACAACTGAAAACTAGCACAAGGGAAGAGCAATCAGGCAAGAAATGTTTCCTGTTTCTTACTAGTTTGGGACTAGGTTCCTTAGCAAGCCATTCAGGCGTCTATTCCAGCAGTGGATTTGACAGCTACAGGGTTAATAAAACAGGATGGATCTGTGGTAAATCTCCCACCATGCTGATTATCTGGAGGTTCAAAAGGAACCCCTGCCTCAGAGTGACAAACCACAAGCTGCAGAGCAACAAGATTGCCCAAATATTGCTCCACACATCTTCCAAAGTACCTTGATGGTAGGATCTGGGCTTAGACAGGAAGATATGGATTTGTAAATACCTACTCTATTCTTTTAGCAAGGCTGATAATACCAAACTCATACCAAGGCATTGCAAATATGTGCTACCTATGTGTTTTAATTTGGGTTATTCTAGGTCTGCAACTGCCAAAAAGAGCTTAGTAGCAGTTGTCCCATCACATCTATTCCCATCATTCTAGGTGCCGCTGCTCTTCCGTGCCCTGATCCACCTGGGCTGCGTGTGCATGGTCAGCAGGCAGCTTGTCCGGCACCTGGCAGGGCGAGAGGCTGAAACCTTCAACATCGAGCACCTGGAAATGCGTTCACTGGCGCAGTTCACTTACCTGGAGCCAGGTGAGGCATCCTACGAGAGGGGCTCCTGGGGCACCTGGCACCCATGGGCACCACTGATGCTCTGTGCTGTGTGTTCCTAGGAAGCATTCGCCACATCTACCTGTACCACAGCTCCCAGGGCAGCAAGGCACTCCTGGGCCTCTTCATCCCCTCACAGCGCAAGGCTGCCGTCTTTGTGCTGGACAAGGTAAGGAGGGCTGTGAAGAGTGGGAAATTGAGGATGCTGATGTCTGGACATGCCCTGGCCATGTGCCCTGAGAGCCTAAAAACCCCCTATGTCCTGGACTGATCCCCACAGCGTGGGCAGCAGTTTTGCCCCTCTGCCTTGCTCAAGTGAGACCCCACATGCAGAGCTGCCTCCAGCCCTGGGGTTTGCAAAATAGGAAGGACGTGGAACTGCTGAAGCAAGTTCAGAGGAGGCCACAGAGATGCTCTGATGAAGGCTGGAGCACTTCTGCTTTGGAGACAGGCTGGGAGAGCTGGAGATGTTCAAACAGGAGAAGAGAAGACTCCAGGGAGACCTTAGAGTCCCTTCCAGTGCCTAAAGAGAGCTGGAAAGGAACTTTGGACAAGGGATGGAGTGACAGAAAAAGGGGGAATGGCTTCCCACTGCCAGAGGGCAGACTTAGGTGGGATATTGGGAGGAAAATGTCCCCTGTGGGGGTGGTGAGGCCCTGGCACAGGTTTGCTGGCAAAACTGTGGCTGCCCCATCCTCAGAAGTGTTCTAGGCCAGGTTGGATGGGGCCTGGAGCAACCTGGTCTAGTTGACCTCAGGTTGCACCAGGAGAGGTTTAGGATGAATATTAAGAAAAACTTCACCCAAAGGGTTGTCAAGCCCTGGCACAGCTGCCCAGGACAGTGGTGGGGTCACCATCCCAGGAGGGATTTAAAAGATGTGAGGATGTGGCACTTGGGAGACATGGTTTAATGGTGGGCTTGGCGGTGTTGGATGAACTGCAGGACTTGATCATAGAGGTATTTTCCAATCTAAACAATTTTGAGCTTATGAATTGTCCCTGTCCACGGCAGGAGATTGGATTAAACAACCTTAGAAGGTCCTGTCCACCCCAGACCATTCCCTGGTAGGGCCAGGCAGCAGGAGGTTTCTCCATATGTCGCACATCCCTGCCATGTTTTGGCAGGGCCCCTGGCACTGCACACCCCAAGGTCACTCTCCCCCTGCTCTGACCTGGTCCCTCTTACACCCAGGTACGCAGCAACCAGATGCCAAACCTCACCACCTTGTTCTCAGTGGAGCGCGCAGCTCTGCTGGAAAAGGTGGGCAAGGAGCTTCTGCCCCCAGACAAACACACCTTTGAGGTGCGCGCTGAGACTGACCCCAAGGCCATCTACAGAGGTATCCAGCGGCTGCTCTTGGGCTACAAGGTGAGATGAAGGTGTGGGGAAGGTTTCAGTGGGACCTTTGGGAATAAGGGAAGAATGCTATTGGAAGGCACTGATGTTCCAGGAACAACTGCATGTAACTGCTGGACCCAAGGTCAAGAAGTGGGCGCTTGTTTTGCTTGTGGGGGGCTTACCTGGGGCAGTGCCGGGAGCAAGGCCACCTCAGGATCTTGTTCCATCCCTGTGCTCAGCTGGAGAGCTGGTGGTATTGGCGGTGGGTGATTGCTTTGGGAGTGCTGGAGTGTGCTGTCCTAGGACTCTGGGGAGCTGCTGTGGGGATAGGGCACCTAACACCACCAGCTTCCTACTGCGCAGTTGAGAGGTGCACCAGAACATCTCTCTTTCTCTTTGGTGTAGGAGGAGCGCCGGGGCCCCACATTGGTGGCTGTGCAGTCCAACTGGGACCTGAAACGGCTGGCAAGTGGGATCCCCATCATTGAGGAGTTCCCCTTAGTGCCCATCCGGCTGGTAGATGACATCACCTACTCAGTCCTGGACTGGCAGCGCCATGCTGCCCGCCACATGATTCGCCACTACCTCAACCTGGACACCTGCCTCTCCCAGGCTTTTGAGATGAGCAGGTACCCAGGGTGGCCGTGTTCCCCTGAGGCTGCCATGCCCTCAGAGGGACCAGAGGAGCTGCCTCATCCCTTGAGGGGATAGTCAGGGTCCCTGTTTACCCTGCAGCCATGCTCACGCCAATGATTACTGATGTCTCTGTGCCTCAGGTACTACCATATCCCCATTGGGAACCTCCCTGATGACATCTCCACCTTCGGATCCGACCTATTCTTCTCACGCCACCTTCATCGTCACAACCACCTGTTGTGGCTGTCTCCCACAGCCCGCCCTGACCTGGGGGGGAAGGAGGCTGATGACAACCGCCTGGTTATGGAGTTTGATGAGAGAGCCTCAGTTGAGATCAACAACCCTGGCTGCTACTCCACAGGTGAAGAGGGAGGAGGGTGGTAGCATTGAATGGGGCAGAGCTGGATCCTGCTCTGTGAGTCCTGCAGAGGGGTGGATGCAGTCCCCAAAGAGTCTCTATGGTGACAGTTGGAACCAGCAGCCTTGGGGTTTCAGCATTGGTATGGGCAAAGTGGAAGATAGGGGCATGTGCTGGAGCAGGGAAGGCTCACCTGTAACGTGCAGGCATCGAAATGGGGACTTTTTTACTAGTGACCAATGACAGCATCACTTGGCAGACCACCTGCAATGCTATCAGCCCAAGGACAGCTTACTTGGTCATCATCACTGATGATGCTGTGACAGGTCTGTCTTAATCAGCTTGAGTGTAAGGAGTTCTTCTGAGGTCCACTGTTGCAGCCTTCAGGAAAACTGGTGGTCCCTAGACGGTGTAGGTCCAAGTCTCGTTGAAAGACAAGGCTCAATCAACATCTATGAAGGTCCAGTCATGCCTATGAAAGCATCTGCCCTCTGAGTGCAGCAGCAGCTATAGATCACCCTGTACCTGTGAAAAGCACTTCTGGCAGTAGCAGGAAGGGTGTTGCTGGTCCTTTCCCTGCCTCCCTGCTGACAGTTGTGTCTGCTCTTAGTGTGTCTGGAGCTGGACATCCAGAGCCTAGCTGTGAACACCGTGTTGCAGTCCCACCACGTGAATGACATGGAAGGAGGCTCCAGCATGAGCATTAGCTTCGATGTGATTCAGCAGGCATCCCTGGAGGACATGGTGACAGGGAACCAAGCTGCCAACATCCCAGCCAGCTATGATGAGACTGCCCTCTGTTCCAATACTTTCAGGTGCGGCTTGAGAAACAGCAGGAGGTAGAGTAGGTGGTCTCCATCCTGGCAGGTCCCTTCAGGTTCCTGCTTCATTACCTCCTGGCTTTAGCCTTTCCCCAGCAGTAGAGCTTGTAGGGTGCTCTAAGTATAAATCCGGCCTTCAAGTGCGTGGTGGGCATCCTCTCCAGCACATTGGAAGATCCTCAGAGCTGCTTGGTGCCTCAGCCAGCAGATGGGTGGGGATTTTCTCCTTTGTTCATGCTCCACCAGGTTATAGAGGCATGTATCATGTGCTGAGGGCTGAACAAGGGAGTTCTAAATCCTCTAGTGTGTCCGTAAACACATCCCTGTCAGGAAGGGGGAAGGGGTTGCTGGTGGGGTGATGATGATCTTTGCTCCCTGGCAGGATTCTGAAGAGCATGGTGGTGAGCTGGGTGAAGGAGATTACACAGTACCACAACGTCTATGCAGACAACCAAGTCATTCACTTTTACCGCTGGCTCCGCTCTCCTTCCTCCCTGCTCTATGACCCAGCACTGCACCGCACACTCCACAACATGATGAAAAAGCTTTTCCTGCAGTAAGTGAGTTCTGAAGTGTGCTAGGCTGGTGGATGGGGAGTGGAGAGGTGTGATGTTAGTGACCAGGATGCTGGCACCCACAGTGATCCTCCAGAAAGGTGGGCAGTAGGATGGATCTCTCATTCTCTTTGGGTGACTTCCCTTGCCCAGTGTTGCTGCATGTTGACTCCAGGCTGATGGATCAACACATCCTCTTTGGGTCGCATCTGCCCCTTGGGCATTGCTTTCTCGCCCACTGACCCCACCTTGTGCCCTGCTGCAGGCTGGTGGCCGAGTTCAAGCGTCTGGGCTCCTCTGTGGTCTACGCCAACTTCAACCGCATCATCCTGTGCACCAAGAAGCGGCGCATTGAGGATGCCATCAGCTACATGGAGTACATCATCAACAGGTGGACATGAGGCTCCTGGGTGGTGGAGCTGGGGCAGGGCTCAAGGCCAGGGAGAAGGATGCTGACTTTTTCCCTTCTGATGCACCTCAGAACTGAATTTATTACTTTTTTTGGCAAAGCTACTGAAGGGACAAAGCTTCTCAGTTCTCTTGCTGTCATGCCTGATCTGTCCCTAGCTGCCCTCTATAGGCAGTATTCCAAGTATACTCACAGGATTCAATCCTGAAGAGAATCTCCAGGAGAGCCTGAGATGCCCAGCAGCTTGTCCCTTCGTTGGCTGTCTGCATCCCAGCTATGGTATAGCTTAACACAAGAACAGAGAGCGAGGTGTCCTTGGGCATGACTTCCCTGGGATCCCTGGCAGGGGTGCAATGGGAAAGGAGACACTCCTGTCTCCTGGCTAGCACCACGTCCCCACTGTGTCCCATTATGCTGACACAGGGACTGACTGTGGTTTCCTCCCTCCAGCATCCACTCCAAGGAGATCTTCCATTCTCTGACCATCTCGTTCTCCCGCTGCTGGGAGTTCCTGCTCTGGATGGACCCAGCAAATTATGGAGGTATCAAGGGAAAAGTGGATTCTCGCATCCACTGTAGGGAGGTAAGAGTTGGGAAGCACCTTGTCTCTTGGGAGCAGAATAGGGAGGTGTTGAGTGGGCATGAGGGACTGCTGTGGCATTGCTGGGACCCCCCAGGACACCAGCAAGAGGCAGGCATTGGAGGAGGAAGAGAGCGAGGAAGAGGAGGAGGAGGAGGTGGCAAGGGAAGAAGAGGAGGAAGGGGAGCCAGATATGGAGGAGCTGCTGGAGAACAGCTGGAACATCGCGCAGTTCCTGCCCCAGGCCGGCTCCTGCCAGAGCTACTTCTTGATGATTGTATCAGGTGAGCAGCACAGGGAGATGCTGAGGTCATTGTGCCCCCCCAGTGCCAGCTCTGGGTAGGAGCTGGAGCCTTGCCTATGTCTTTGCAGCCTACATCGTGGCTGTGTACCACAGCATGAAGGAGGAACTGCGGCGTAACACCCCTGGGAGCACCCCAATCAAGAGGAGAAGCACTAGCCAGGTGTCCCAGGAGGCTCTGGGGGAGCTGAGGGCCATGCCTGGTGAGAGCCAAGCCCCAGGGCAGCTCAGCTGCAGGCAGAGGCTCGAAGTGCCACCAAGCAGTTAAAACACTCTGTTTCATCCCTCTAGGCATGATCACCTTCTCACAAGATTACGTGGCAAATGAGCTCACCCAAAGCTTCTTCACCATCACCCAGAAGATACAGAAGAAGATGGCTGGTTCCCGGAATGCCACAGAGCCCTCAGACATGTTCCCAGTCCTGCCTGGCTCCTACCTGCCACTCAACAATCCGGCTCTGGAGTTCATCAAATATGTTTGCAAGGTCAGTGGAGGTGGGCCAGGCCTCTTGGCTGAAGGATTGGGGTCTGAACTGAAATTCTGGTCCTTGTCCATGGCTGCAACTTTTCCCAGGAGGTATCTACAACCAGTTTACTGTGCCCTGAATACATATGAGGATCACAAGGATCTGAGCTGTCCTGCTGAGAACAGTTTCTGCTGCTCGGCTCACCTTGCTTTTATCTTTGCAGGTCCTCTCCCTGGATGCCAACATAACCAACCAGGTGAACAAACTACGCCGGGACCTGCTGCGCCTCATTGAGGTGGGCGAGTTCTCAGAAGCAGCCCAGTTTCGGGACCCTTGCCGCTCCTATGTGCTTCCTGAAGTCATCTGTAGGAACTGCAACTTCTGCAGGGACCTGGACCTTTGCAAGGACCCTGCTCTTTCCCAGGTGCAGCCTCTCTCCTAGGGTTAAGAGAGGCCCCAGTACAGCAGTGCTGGAGGCCAGCTGATCATCTTACCCACTTTATCTCCTCTTTGTTTTGCAGCTCTGCCTGCTGCCCACGATCATCCTCAGCTAAAGCAAATTTTCTGTTCATCTTTTCTAACTGCCTGTGATGGATCTGAGCATGCTTGGGCTTTCATTTATGTTCTGTCCTCTCCAGAAACAAGCTCCACCATCCCAGCACATAGGACCTGCAGTGCTCACCTCCCTCTCTTTGCCCCTAGGACAGGTTGGTGCTTCCTGGCTGGCTCTGCCCCAACTGCCATGTGCAGTATGATACAGATGCCATCGAGATGGCACTGGTGGAAGCCCTGCAGAAGAAGCTGATGGCCCTCGTGCTGCAGGACCTGGTAAGCACAAGGATTCCCCTCTCTGCCCATTTCCGTGGTTGTTTGTGCCTGGACACATTCATTTTGCCACTGGCAGAGGGGCTTGGCCTCATCTCCTGACCCACCTGAACCTCCTTGGCCTCCAGGTGTGCAAAAAGTGTCATGGCGTGAAGGAGACACATATGCCTGTGTACTGCAGCTGTGCTGGAGACTTCACCCTCACCATCTCCTCACAGGTACTTCAACACCTGCCCAGCCCCAGCCCAGCAGCTCAGTGAGGGACCCTTAGGTGCCCTCTGCCTCCTCCGCCTCTAACTGCACGTCCCCTGGCGACTGCTGAGCTTCCCTCTAGCCAGTCCTGCCCAGCCACTCCATCACAGCCCTGGGCAGCCTCCTTCCTTCCCTGTTCTCTTCTCCCCAGGCCTTCATGGACCATATCAGTGTTTTCCAGAACATCGCCCGGCACTATGGCATGGTCTACCTGCTGGAAACCATTGAGTGGCTGATGCACACCCACCTCCAGCTCCAGCAGTGAGGCCTGGGCTGCTCTTCCTGCCTATTCCATGCTCTCACATCCATGGAGCATGGTACTGGACCCCCTTGACCATGGGCCAGACCACAGAGACACTGCACACCCACCTGCAGTGAGAGAAGGGAGGGAGAGCTGTGCTTGGGACTGGGTTCTTTTCCCCCCAGCTGCCTGGTGGGGGACTTGGGAATTTCCAGTGGCTGGAGCTGGGCTTCACAGGGGTGTGCTGGTCCCAGGTGTGCGTTTAATTTTTAGTTTCTATAAATAAATGGGTGGTAGAAGGCAGGTGTAGTTTTTAGGGTCTGTGGTTCCCAGTGGCTGTGGGCATATTGGTGGCTGTGGTACCACTGGCTTCATCCCATCCTCAGCCCAGCCCTTGCCAGCATGAGGCAGGCACTGCCCACAGGTGATGTCCACACCTGCCAGTAGGTCCTGCCTGTGGGCAGCTGGCTGCCGTGGGGTGACTTCCCTATGCTAATGCGCTTGGGCAGGGCAGGCTTAGCCTGAGCACTTGTCAGCTCTCATTAAGGTATTAGTGGGTCTGTCCAGTGAAATAGGGAGCCTGAGACCCTATAAACATCCCTGCAGCAGGACCAGGAGCCCACGGCTAGAGGCTGTACATGTTCCCACAATGAGGATGTGGGGCTGGAGGATGTGGACATAGCCACCAGCTCTGATGCCCATGTCCCTCCATTTCACTACAGTGAGCAGCTCTAGGCGAGGTTTATTGAGAGCCTGGGGCTAGCAGTGGTGGTAGGTGGGCTGTAGGACATGTCTCACTCTTCCATGTGCCTCCTCATGGAGGCAGCAGGTCCCTCAGAACTGGGGGCTACTGATGGTTTCAGGCAGAGCATGCATTATCCACCCTACCACCTTGACCTTTCCTGCAGTGGGACAGGATGGTGTGAGGCTGGAGCAACCCCAGAGTAATGTCCCCTCAATGAGGAACCATCTAAGGAGGAAACCAGTGGGCATTGTGATGGTGGGACAGGGCTATTACCTGTAGTTGTAGCTAGGGAAGCCAAAGTCCTTCCAGGGTGGAGACAGTAGGAGGAAGACCATGGGCTGCACTGGGTGGCCAGACAGGTCCAGTTTGGACTTATGGCTGATGATCACACTGACTCCACACAGCAGCAGGGACCATCAGCCTTCACATGCCAAGGGAATGAGTGCCCCTAACAAGTCCAAGGTAAGTTTCCAGGGCTTTATAACCTTAATGGCGCTTTTGTCACCTTTGAAGGCTTCTCGAAGTATAAATCAGCCAGTCCATGCCCAAGTGTTCAAATCAAGGGTGGCTTCTTTAGTTGTGTCTTACCCTTGGTTCTTAACCGATGCAAGCAAGACTAATAGAGCTTGCTCTTCATAACTTATCCCCCATTCCTATAGAAAGCAAGCCCATACCTTCATAGCTGGGTGTTCTTGTACTGAGATCCACATACCCATGTCTTTAGCGTGGGTTTTCTTCTGTTTTTTCAGCTTTTTGCTTCTGGTCAGGCGGTGTCCGCCTTTTTGGTTTTTCTCCCCTGCTCTATACACAGAAAATGGCTGCTGTCTTCACATTGGATTTCACCATGCATTACATAAGGTCATAGGTTGGAGACAGACACATGACTCACTGAGGATCATGTGACAAACAGCAACGGTTTATTATGGCCCCCTCCTTTCATAGGGGGTTCAAAACTCCCGGACCTAGACAACTGATTGGTTGAAGTGATAACACTGCCCAGCTCCTTAGCTAGTGATACATCTGTGTCGCGGGTTTAGTTTGAGTTTCCTGGCCAATGCACCAATTAATGTAGCAGTTTAGGTTTGCTAATTTGGAATTTCCCAGTTAAGAGCACAGCAGGCTTAAGCTTAAAAATAATAAAACTTTATTAACTAACACTAAAAGAGAAAAAAAACAAATCAGAATGAAACCTTCAGAACACTCCTTCCTCCCCACCCTTACTTTCTTTCCGACTGACAACATACAGAAAACAACACTCAGAATTCTCAGTCAGTTTTCCACTTCTAAAATAGTCTTTCTTCAGTTCACTTGGGGAGGGAAGCACCTCTTGTTTGCTATGGAAAATTCCTCCACAAGAAAACAGCTCTCTCATGGTGTCAATCTTCATGAACAACTGCTGCCTGGAAGAAATCCTCATTCATGAAGCTCCTCTCAATGTTCACAGTCCTTTCTTAGCTGTGCCTCTGGGCCAGGTCGATGTATGGGGTTTTATTTTTAAAGATAAACTGTTCAAAGCAAAGGTTCTCTTTATCTTTGAGATCATCTTCATCCTATGGAACAGAGATTCTCTTCCTCTTAGGGGCAAAGACATCTCTCTGTTCAAACTTCTCATGGAATCACAGACACTTCAACATTGGCTCATTTTAATGCTGCATTCCTTTGCTCAGGTCTACAATTTAAACTTCCCATCTCCCCATACTTCTCTATGGTTTAAAAGAAATATCTTAATATATTAGTCAATCACCATATCTTACAAAAGATTTTCAGCCTGAAAGTAATTCTCCATCCTCCTTCCATCTGGAACTTTACTCCTTCTTGACTGACCTTGATGCCTTCATGTGGTCTCTTTACATGTCCTCCATTTGTCCTTGTCTTTCATCCAGGGGAGAATGAAGCTTGGAAGTCTCTTCTGCATCGAAAGGGTTAACAGAAAGCAGCAGCCCCGCCAAAGCAGTCAGGCGAGGAATTGCAGCTGTGCTGGAGCTGTGCCAGGATCTCCAGAGGCCAGCTGCAGTTTCAGTTCTAGCTGTGGGTCACTCTGCATGGGCTTCGGCCCAAAGATGATCTTACCAGTTTCTCCTCTCCCTGCTTGGGAGCTGGAGCCGGCTCAGCCCCTCGCCGCCAGGAGCTGTGGGGCTGTGGCTGCTCCAGGGCTTGGCAGGGTTCATGTCGGCAGCTGCTGTGCACCCACCGACCTTGGCTTGCTCTTTCTCTCCCTCTCTCTCTTTCCCACTTTGGCCAGGAGTGCCAGAGGAGGGCAGGGAGGGAAGAAATTCATCCCGGCCATTGAAAGAAGCTGGGCCGGGCCTCCCACCTCACCAGAAACCAAAAGAGACAGGTTTCCAGGATCTCACCTAAAAATGTGTATTCATGAAGGTGTATCAGCCCTTCTCATTGGTTTATTCATGTGTCAGTATTACAGAATTGTCTAATCAAGTCAAACCAAGACAGTCTACATTCTGAATTGAACAGGATTGGTTGAGGTTCTCTGTTGGAGATCAAATCTATCCTATCGTTCACCCAGGAACTTGTTCTACTTCTTTTCTAGAGCAAACCAAGCTAGCCAAATTTGGTTTATGTTATGGCCAAATTTATCTTGTCCAGCTACAGACCAACTGTGCTGTGACACATGAGCCTACCACAGCCATGGCATCTCAATGGACACAGGACCACCCCAGCCATGGCATCCTTGTGGGCATGACACCACAAGCTTTTGGGTACCTCAATACAAGAAGATTATACATCTATTGGAGAGCATCCTCATTGGATGCTGTGAAAATCGTGGAGGGTCTAGATGCGAACTTGTACATGGGGCAGCTGAGGGCAGTTTGTTTATTCAGACCTCACCAGGGGGGCTGCAGCTCCTCTTGAGGGGCAGGCACTGATCTCTACTCTGTGAGGAAGAACAGGACCCGAGGGAACAGCTGAAGCTGTGCCAGGTGAGGGTCAGGCTGGAGATCAGGGAAAGGTTTTTCCCTCAGAGGATACTGAGCACTGACCAGGCTGCCGAGGGAATGGGCATGGCTCCAAGGCTGCCAGAGCTCCAGAAGTGTTTGGACAACACTCTCAGGGATGCACAGGGTGGGATTGTTTGGGGTGTCTGGGCAGGGCCAGAAGTAGGACTTGATGTGTCTAGTGTGTTCCTTCCAGCTCAGGATATTCCATGATACTATGAAAAGCTCTGACTGGGTGCCAAGGAATAGCTCTGGAGTCTTGGAGGATCCCAAAAAGGGGGAAGAGCTCTGGGCTGGGCAGTCGTGGAGGCAGGATGGAGCAGCACTGCACTTGTACTGGAATGGATTCTCTCACTCCTGGTGTGAGGCAGGCAGAGGCTTGCTCTGCGGGATGCTCTGCTCCTCTGTCCCCTCCCGTGTCACACCAGAGGCCGTCCCGGGGTGACACCACCGTGCTCCTGCTGC
Source organism: Polioptila caerulea (assembly GCA_013397295.1). NCBI lineage: Eukaryota > Metazoa > Chordata > Aves > Passeriformes > Certhiidae > Polioptila > Polioptila caerulea. The sequence goes on from VYXF01007126.1 coordinate 299,095, forward strand.
ACCCACACTCACCTCTCTGGTTCCCTGGGCGCCTCGGCGGGGCCGGGAGGGGCCTGAGCTCGGGACCGGGGCCTCAGCGGCTGCAGGAACCGCCCCGTCCACAGGGGGCGCTGCTTGATCAGCTCTGGTGTGGTTTCGCTGCGCTCGGCTGTGTTCGGCTGGATTGGGCTCGTTCAGCAGAGTTCAGCTGGGCTGATTTCGGCTGTGTTCGGCTGGATTGGGCTCGTTCAGCAGAGTTCAGCTGGGCTGATTTCGGCTGTGTTCGGCTGGATTGGGCTCGTTCAGCAGAGTTCAGCTGGGCTGATTTCGGCTGTGTTCGGCTGGATTGGGCTCGTTCAGCAGAGTTCAGCTGGGCTGATTTCGGCTGTGTTCAGCTGGCCTGGGCTGGCCAGAGTTCGAATAGATTTTTACTTCTACTTATTAAAGCCCTGATGTCCTGGGTAGCAGCCCAAGGCTGTTCCAAGGAAGCTACTGCAGATGTTTTATCTTTTCTGCAGGGAGCTATCATGGATGACCCCAAGACTCCTCCTCCTGGGGCTTTTGGATCTGTGCTACCTTAAATCCCAGGTAGCAGACACAGACTGCTCCAGGGAAGCTACCTGTAATGTTTTGCTCTTTTGTAGAAGCTCTCTGTAAAAGGATCCAGCTGAGACTCCTCCCAAGCATCTCATAGAGTCTTTTCACTAATACTGATAAATCCAGACATCCCAAGTAGCAGTCTCAGACTCCTACAAGGAAGTTACCTAAGATGATTTTTCTCTTTTTGAATGAAAATATATCTGCTGGAATCTCCTTGCAACTTCTCCCAGGCATCTCTCAGTCTTTTGATCTCTAATTTAGGCACTTGATATCTCAGGCAGCAGCCCCAGACTCCTCCAGGAAAGCTGCCCCAAGTTGACTTTTCCTTTTCCCTCTTTGTGGAAATTGCACCTTCTAGGTTCCACATGAGGCACCTCCCATGCATCTTCTGGAGTCTTTTATTTCAGCACCTGATTTCTCCAGGGAAGGAGATAGCAAATAGCAGCCCCAGATTTCTCCAGGGAAAGTATCCAAGATGAATTATTCTCTGTTCATGGTACTGACATCCTCAAAGCCCACCCAAGACTCCTCCCAGGCATCTCCTGAAGGCTTTACACAGCTGCTTTAGTCCCCTGAGAACGCAGTAGAAGCTCAAGGCTCCTCCAAGAAAAGTGACCTGGGGTGACCATTTCTCATTTGGAATGAACTCTCTCTTCTGGGATCCACCTAAGATTCCTCCTGCTTCTTATTACCCTGTGGTCATGGTAGCAGCCCCAGACTCCTCCCAGGGAGACCTCCAAGATGATCTTTCTGTTTTGGAGGACTCTGTATATTGCATCTGTCTGATGCAACACTGTGGATCGTTGCAGCACTGTGGATCATGCACAGTCCTCTGGTCAAAGGCCCCAGAAATGGGTCTGGGAGCACTTCAGGGATCTTGGATGGTTTATGACACCTTCTAAGACATAAAAGCCTCCTCTCACATCTCATGCCCCATCAGAAGATACGAAAAGCCTCAGGCCATGGTGCGAATGTCCTGCTACTTTCCCAGGGCTAAAAAGCAGCATCCCACCTCCCTTCCCTGGCTCAAAGCCCAGCTTGCGCCCCTCTCCCCCTGGGCTGTTCCCTTGTTGTCAGCAAACTGCTCAGGATGATCTATCTGCTCCAGGGCCTTCCCAGCCACCAAGGTCAGGCCTGGAGTTCACCAGATCCTCCTTTTCCTCCTTCTTGTGGAAGAACATAACACTTGCCAACCCTCTGGTGAGCCAGAACTGCTGATAGATGATAAATAAAAAAGAAGACTACTTGGTTAAATGACAAGATACTTTCTTAAAAGAATGCCTGTGCCAGTTAAAAAATATTTTTCTTTAGATTTAATTAAATTATTTGCTTTATCCCCTAAACTTATTTTCCACAATGGATGCACAACTTGCAAGTGTTGCCTGTAATTCTGTAAAGGCATTTTCCAGACTGAGAAATCCAATTATCTATGTGCATGCTGTGGCTTCAGCCAGCTCAGTCCTCCTCCTCTGCTGCCCTCATAATGACACCATCACACCCCCACTACCTGGGTGTCTCTCTGTTAATGATTCATCAGTTACTTTTCCTCTTTCTGAGGTCTGTCCTACCTGTCTAATTCTTGGTCAGATTTCCTCTACTAATTCTCTTCTGTAATTCAACTCATCTGCCTGTCTTTTCTCCCACATTCATGTATCCCTATTTGTGTCTCTTGATTCTATGTCCACCTGTGTCAGGCTGATTTACAGGTAGCTTAGGGTTGGACGAAAACATTGAATTTTGGTATTTTGTTTAAACATGGCATGGTTTTTGGTACACTTTGATTTCTCCTGATGCTGTGACATGGTTTATAAATGGTATTCGCCAAGGAGTACTCCCACTAAAACCATGTGGTCCTCCCCTCTCCAACTGGAGGTACAAAAGGTTAAGATAAGAACAATTCACTGGAAACAGCAAGGAGATAAGAAAATTACAGCAGCAGCAACAATACTAAGAACGAATGGTATAAGAAAAGAAATTATTCACATGCAAAAACTCCCCACTAACAGATAGAACAGTTGTTCTCATCTGGAAGAAAGCCCTTCTCAGAAGACAGTCCCTTTTCCCTGCTCTCAGAAATGACATGAGCTTGTATAAAGTAACATCAGGGTCCTGGACATACCTGCTCCTGGTTTCTGCAGAAATGGTCACTGTCCTGGCCAGAATCAGGACACCCTGCATGCAGGTGAGCTTGCAGGAAAGACACTGGAGAGACTTGAAGCTCTCACACCTTCCCAGGCTGTGTTTTCTTGTGTTCTGGCAGGGATCAGTCACAGAGGAGATCTCACCAGACACAGCTTAGTCCTTGTTGCCTAAGCAGGAAAACAACTGGCTCCAGGCTGCCCAGAAACTACTTTTCTTCGGGGAATGTTTTTCTACCTCACATGGGACAGTGAGAGATTCCTCAGTGGAGGCAGAGATGGATCACGCTCATTTGACACAGACCAATTTAACTTCTCAGGCTTAAACTGACAAACAGTTTCCTCTTACACTCATTAAAGCCATGACTATAGAGCCCTTCCCAGAAGACAGCCTCGCCTACCATCCAGGCTCTGGCTCCATGAAGAATTTCAGGCAAAAATGAGTTCACCATGGTTCCTGCATTCTGAAACTCTTCGGGGTAAATCACACACCATATAGAGGGTGAGGTGGTATAAGCATGTTTTAACAAGGTCTGCTGAGATCTGATGGGGATAAAGCTGTTCCAGGACACCAAGGGGTCCCTGCAGGCAAGTTAGAATAGAAAATCAGAGGCATAAACTTCTGGATGACAGAATGGAGGCAGACAGGGACAGGCCAGGGACAGGTGCCAGTCCCACCCCAAAGGATGACCCTTTCTGCCACCCCTCAGCTGGAGGGTCCCTCTGGTTAGCAGAAGGTGGTGGGCACACGGAGGGCACTTACCCAGCACCAAAGGGGAACAGGAATGAGGCTGTAACACATGGAAACAGCCCTCCCTCCTCTGCAGGTGCCAGCAACAGAAGCTCTCAGGGTTGTGAACAGGTCAGGCCTCCTCATGTGGTGCACCCCAACAACCTCCTCTCTTAGGACAGCACTCCCAGAAACTGCTGCTCTACCTGTGGTACATGCAGAGTTTTAGGGATGCAGTAGGACTTACAGACTATGATAACCCTCAAAGGGTCCCTTCACATGACTCTCAGAATAAAACAGTATTTCTCAGTCCTAAGGGTATCCCCTTGCAGGTCACCAGAAGTCTGGCCCAAAGAGAAGGTTCCCACCTATTTTGTGTAAAAGCTCATCCATACCCAGAGAGATTTCCCCACTCACATGACCCCACAACTGGAGTGATGCTGCTCACCTGTAAAGCCCTGACATTGGACCCTTTGATCCCTGTCTGTCTCAGAGATGGAGAGAGGTACCAGAAGGGAGACTCAAAACCTGACAGTCTAGGAAGAGCCCAGGAAGTGTGGGAGTGGTGGAAAGCCTGGCATTCCTCACCTTGGGTGTCATTACAGGGCATCTGGAAGCCTTGCAGACAGGGTGAATGTTGGCATCATGGGGTCTGGCTGTTAGGCAGTTTACTTGGAGATGCTTTCTCTGAGACTAGGGAGCAAAACAGGAATGTGCATGAGGGAAACTCTTTCTTTTTCAGTTCCATTTTAGAGCAAAGCTACCTTCTCTTCTAAAAGGCCTTCCATTAAACTCTGTAATCTTATTGCAATTTTGCAACTTTATTCTCTACAAATTTGTCAAATCTAAGAGATTTGTAATGACTTCTGTTCCAAGTCCCTGGCAGAGATGGGAATTCCTGAAAGCGAACACAACCCTTTTCACTATTCTGGAGACCCCTTGGACAAACACAGATGCTATTCAGACAAAAAAAAGCACTGGGGGAGTGAAGTGGAAAATTTCCTGATCCCCATGAGCAGCACAAAGAGACCCCCTGATTTCAGGACACCATAATTAGAGACGAGTGTAATTCTCAGCAGACAGTGACTCCAGGGAAAGAAATTAAATAACACTGCCTCATCCATTTGAGCACTTGGCCTGGATGAAGTTCACAACACAGTCCCAGACTTTCCAGTCAATAGATCAAAAATAGGCCAATAGAATACAGTTTAAAAGGCAGGAAGAGGAGAGGAATGGAGGGGTTGGTGTGTGCAGGCATAAAGAATGGGCATACAAACCCATGGAGCATGGGAGAAATTTTGCAGCCTTGAAAATAACTGCGTTCTTTTCTCAAAGCTTTTACAACCTGCAATGAAAATTTAAGTGATCAAATATATTGATTTTTTTTCTCATTTCTGGGGTTTTTTGCTTTCATCTCCCTTGGACCATATCTTCAAAACCTTAAGTGAAATCCCATTCAATTTTAGGCTATCTTAAGGAAAGGCTGGGCGGGAATACTCATTGTTAAATACAGATAATTGTTTCTCTCTTAAATTCTTTACCCTGGTCTGTTGGAGAGCAGATGCTGAACTTGCTCAGGTTCTGCCCAGCTCATTACAGGCATCAAGAGCTGATTTATCTCCATCACAAGTTCCTTCATCTGAGTCAGTCTGTTAAGAATAAGAAGCTTGACTCGGCCAATATTCAAGCAGCTATCCATTTATTATTTAATATGGTAAAGTATGAGCAAAGTTTCGGTGACGCTGGGTACAGTGGGGGGAGTTTTTCCTCCAACTGCATGCCAATAGTTGGGGGCTTACAGGTATTTATAGGGTTATTCATCAGCAGTTTCTATTCCAAACTTTTACATATACTCATTATGGTTTCTATTCTCGGTTTTCCCGTCACAAGTCCTGTCTCCTCAGGATGTATCCCAGATGGCGGGGTCCGACTTCCCAGAAGGAGGAAAGAATATTCCAGGTGGTGGGGTCCGGCTTCCCAAAAGAGAGTATCCCAGATAATGAGGTCTAGCTTCCAAATTGACAAGGACGGTCCCAGATAATGAGGTCTAGCTTCCAGATGTGGTTTTAACTTTTGATTCTCAGGACTATTAATCTTATGATAGTGATGTCTAGCTTCCTTTCTTTACTATTTAAAAGATATTGAGATAAGCATATTTAATACTAAGAAATATTCTAAAATTATACTTCCAAGGTTATTATTGCAACATCTTTAAGGCCAACCTAGAAGCAGAAAGTTCTTGCTACAAAGCATCTTAAAACTTTTGTTTAAATGCTTCTAAATCAGCTTAAGCCTTATAAAAGTTAATTGTGAACAAAGGATAGATTCAAAGGCCTCTTTCCATGCTTTACTTTCCTCAGTTACTTATTAGAATTCATATGATTGAGCTCCACACATCTCACAATCACAAATACACACGCTGCCTTGATGTACCTGACATGAAACACAGCTTTGTATTTCACAAGTCCATGATGTCTCCTCATAGTTGGTAAGCAGAGATCCAGGCTAAGATATCATTCACTAGGCAGCGGCAGGAAAGGGTTTGGGGGGGAAGCAGCTGCAGCCTGGAAATGGCCATTTGTCTCCCTTGACTATGACCTGCTCCAATGAAGAAGACATCATTTTCCCATCTCATATGAAAACGCCAAAACCGTGATAGACTGGAGCAGGTATCAGCCTCTGTGTCATTTATGCTCTGAATGTAAACTTGCCTTGTTCCCCTCAAGACCGAGGGAGAGTGAGTCAGTGTTGCAACAGTGGGAGATGGAGACATGATACAACACTTGTGATTTGTGCAGCAGAGAGATCTGTAATGGCTTGCACAACTCTTATATAACCTATTCAAAAGACTCCACATTTGAACCTGACTGTCTGTGATTGGTTACCACCCAGCTCACTGACTAATAGCTGCCTGCTTACAATCATCAGGGATTGGCTAGCATCCACTCTCTGTAGTCAAACCCCTCCTCCTCTTATGAGGCATACAGACCATCTGTATGCTGTCATAAATCAGGTTCCTCCACAGTTGCCTCTGCTTTCTGTATGCCCAGCCCCTGCTGTCTGTGGGCTTTGCTGTTTCAGGCTGGATGTGCAACAGAAGGCAAACCCAAGTAAAGGACTTTATCCTGGTTGAATTCCCTGGTTCTCAACACCTGTAAGTGTACGTGTTTGTTTTCTTCCTCTCTGTGTATGTCCTGAGTCATGGGCATCTCCGCATTATTGTGCTTCTGAGTACTTACCATCAACTCCACCACCCTATGTACAATTTTCTGTGCAATTTTGCCTTCCTGGAGATCTGTTTCACCACTGCCTGCATCCCAAAGACACTGGCTAATCTTGTGTGACAAAGCCAATCCATTCCTTCACAGGTTGCCTCCTTCAGATGTACTTTGTCTTCTCGTTTGGTTGTACGGAATATTTCTTCCTTGCAGTCAAAGCATATGATTGCTAGCTGGCTGTGTGTTACCCCCTGAGCTACAGCAGCATCATGACCAGCACTTTTTCCAGGGGCCTGATAGCAGGCTCTTGGGTGGGTGGTTTCCTGGTCATTTTAGCAGCCATGTTTAATTTCCAGGTTGTCATTTTGTGGCTCTAATGTCATCAACCATTTCTTCTGTGACATATTTCCCTGGATTACTCTTTCCTGCACAGATACCACACTCGTTGAGGTGGTGTGCTTTTGTCCCGTTTGCCATTGTCATCCTTGGCTCCTGTGTCGCTACCCTGACCTCCTTTATTTCTATCATCTCCACTGTACAGAAGATCCCATCTGCTCAAGCCCACTGAAGGTCCTCCTCCACTTGTTCTTCCCATCTCATGACAGTAATTATTTGGTACTGCTCCACCATCTTCCTCTGTGTCAAGCCATCCATCTTCATTGGAATTGACTGAAACAGTCACCATCTTAAACACATCTGTGACACCACTGCTAAACCCCTTCAGAGACATCTCAGATTCCAAAGAAAGACTTCTGTTAGATAGAGATGGAACTATTCTCAGCTCTTAGCTAAGATAATTAGCAATAATATAAATATTCATGACACAATCTTCACAAACTTCACTTGCATCAACAAAAAGAATTTCACACATCAAAGGGAAAATAACCACTGCAACTGTCTAGAGGCGGAAAATTTACACACTTCCCACCCCTGGCCCCTCTGCCACAGTCATAACAGAGCAACTAGCCATGTCCAGCCCTCTGGTGTTCAGGACATGCCTTTGTTACGCTTCCAGAACACAATAAATCTCAGCCTCAAGGGTATCTTTGAAAATAAACCAAGCTGTCTTTCCAGAAGCCATTTGTGCTGCCAGATTGGCAGTGAGCTGTAACAACCACAACATGCACCCAGACCAGCAGAGAATCTGAATTGTTTATTCAAAGAAATGAGCTGGTTTTATACACTTTTTCAAAGCACATTATTTCCTTACATGGTAATTCTCACTCAGTGACCTATCCCATGTTGCCACATCAGCAACACACTTTCTAAATGTCCTTCTCTGGGGTGATCACGCGCTCTTCACCTGTTTGGCAGCTTCCAGCAGGCTCTTCTCTGCAGGGCTCTGCCACATGGCACTTCCTCCTCCTCCTAAGGTCAGGTGGAGACAAGCCTCTCTGTGCTGCCATGTGCTTCTGCAGATGCATCCCACAGCCCACAGCTTAACTCCATCCCATCTCTTTCCACTGTGAGTCCCTGTTACCACTGGCAGTTCAGGTGGTCCTGGAAAGCTCCTTCTCCCTTTCCAAGTGGACCAGCTGTACTGTTTCTTTTGCTTCTGCCTCAGGCAGCAAATACAATTGTCTCTTCAGGCTGTGAACCAAAATGATGGAAGCAGGTACCACATTGTGATATATTGGTGCAAATATTTTGTTCATCAGGATTGTGATATATTGGTACAAATAAAGTTGTTCATCAGACTGAGAAACTCAAGGACCGTGCGTAAACAACAGAAAAACCTCAAGGCAGGAACTGATAACGCTCAACAAAGGAAAAATAACATACCCAGATAAGCAATGGGTCTAGAAAAACCTGTTTTTAGAAGCAGCTGCTGACTGCGAGGGATTTGAAAGGAAGAGGCCCCTCGCCTGGGACGAGTGAACCCCCCAGAGTCTGACCAAAGTCCAGGAAGAATTGTCACGTAACCAGAAGTCAGAAAAGTATAAAAAGGCTGATAAGGGAAGGGTTAAACTGAGAACCTCTGGTGGGGCACAGACCCCTCTCCCTGGCTTCTCCCAGCGCTGTTTTTGCTTGCTGTCTCGCTTGCTGAATTAATAAAATTCTAATTGGATAACTTTGACTTTAGCAATCTTAAATTTAAGCTAAACCAATAACAACATCTTAGCCTTGCCTGTCCTCCTCTTTGAAAGCACAGGCTGCAGTTAGTGAAAAGAAAAAGAAAAGTGGAGAAATAAAACAATAATAATAATAATTTTAAAAGTAGCAGTTGTAAATGTCTGTCCTTTGACCATTCTCACCCCCAAAAGTTTCCAATTTTTTAAACACTAATCTCATTTCCCTCTTCTTTCTTTTCTCCATATTTTTATTTCCTGCTGACTTGTATTTTTACCCCTTGTCCCTACTAGTAAGGCACTGGGAGGAAAATTACTGAGAGGTCTCTTCTCCCTGAAAGATTTATTTATGCAGCAAGAGCTGTCTTTGGACCAGGGCTGTTACAACCCATCTCTAAAGGCAATAACCCAGGTTCTTGTTAATAGGATTAGTGTTTGTAAATGTATACAGGTAGGGTTTAGTGTAGAAAAATGTGATTCTACAGGCAAGTAGGTATGTAGTCATTTTGGTTGTTATCTACCCTAATCTGACAAGAGTAGGAAGATACCACCCATAAGCCCCAAGACAGACTTGGTTTTATCAAATCAGAGATTGGTCATTACACATCCAGAAGCTCTCCTCCTCCATTTCAACAAAGCACCCAGGCATCTCCACAAATGGGAGAATGTTTTGAGTCATCATCCCTTCACAGTTCAGTCTCTCACAAGGGGCCTCCTGGAATCTGGGCTGCAGGATGGCAAAGGAATGTTCTGCTCAATCCTGAACTTGTCTGTACTCCCAAAGCCTTTCAGACCACAGGGCTTTGGATTACATCCCCAGACCACTTGCTGCTGCCTCACTCTCCACCAATCCTTACCCTGGTGCTCTGGGCATTTTCTGCAGAGGAGAAACTCCCACCAGCAGTGAAGGAGCCCCGAGCCTCTGGCCATCCCAACACCCATCTGGGACACAGTAGGAAGCTGGGGCTGTTTTTAAGGTAGATTTTCCTTAGCAATGCTAATTAGTTTATTGAATGTCCCTTGTTCTTTGCACCTGAACTAGCCACCTTTGGAGTCCTGCTTGTGTTGCAAAGGCAGGGCAAGACGGAAGAGGTGGCACCAGCTCTCTGAGCAAAGGGCAGGTGGCCCACCTCCAAGGCAGGTTCAGCACATGGTACAGTGGATTTGGGGCAAAGGGACACTCTGGCTTCCAAGCAGTCACATCCAGTGGTGGTGGGTTCTCTGGCAGTGTCCTTGGCAGGAATGGAACTGGAGGTGGCTATAGGCGAGCTTGGGCTCTCCTGGGGGCTGGTGGTGACAGCGGTGCTTCCCAGGGTGAGGTGGCAGCCCTCCATACTCATGTCCTTCCAGCGGACAGAGAGCTGACACTGGTTTGGGGGCGACCTCCAGGCAGGCTTATTTGTGTCTCAAGCTGATCAAGTGCAGGGCCAGCACATGACCCAGGCCCTGCTGTGTGTGCTGGTACGTGGTCAGGGAATAGTCTCTGCAGTGTCCATGAGGAGAGCTGTCCCATGGGAATGCCAGGGCTCTCCTGGCCCAGTCAGAGCTGCATCTGGGAGAATGCCAGTGAAGGGGACGCCCAGCACTCCTCAGGCAGGGATGTGACAGTGTGTCAGGATTTTCCTAATCAGAGACTCTATGTCAGAGCCCCCAGCTCTGCTCCTTCTCAGCAGCACAGGGCCACAGTACTCACACTTCTGGACCCTGGACATATTCTTGGGGGTACTGGGGGACTGGTCCAGCTGCAGGTGGGGAAGGGAGTGAGTTGGGGTGGGATGGGACATGGCATAGAGTGCCCCAGATGTCTCACGTCTGCAGTCGCTTTTCCCTGAGGTGTAGCATTTTCTGGTGAATGCTGGAGATGGCCAGAATTGTGCTGCAAGGGTGGCATCGAAGGTGTGAAGGAGGCTCTAGGAGACCTCAGATCTGTTGAAAGGGAGGCTGGGGATCGATCCCCGACAGGAAATATGGGTACTAATGTCTTTACAAATGACTTGATGGGTGAGGGTCTTTAGAAGAAATAGGTGTTAATGTCTCTACATCAAGCTGCAAGTTTATTGCAGAACCCAGACAATCTGACCCAGACAGTTTGAACTTCTGGACTTCAGGGTCATAGGAGAAATGGGTCCACACAAGTCTATTGCAGAACCCAGACAGTCTGAACTTCCAAATTTTGGGGAAAAATGTTGATACATATTCAAGAAGGAATAAGTAGTAGGTGGTTCAGGAAGGCTGTACCTTCCTAATTTCTCAGCCCATGGGGAAAAGGTAACATATGGCCAGGGGTTTAGGATAGAAAGAGGTTGCATCCTCCAAAACTGAGAGAGAAACCTCACAGGGGTATGTCCCAGTGGACTCTCTCCCTTAACTCGAATAAAGTTGCAGGACTCCTCTGTCTCCTTAATGGACACTGGCTTTTCATAGCATGGCTTTTCTGCACAATCCTCAGCTGCTACAGCACCTCCTTCTTTTCCCTTTCTGTCTCACACAGCTCCCTGCTCCACCTCTGTTCTGGGTCAGCGAGGGTTTCCTCCCTCTTCGCCAGCTCCCCACAGCCATGTGCACTGGTGGCTACTGCTGCTGCTGCTGTTACTCCTCCCTTTTGAGTTCTAGAACTCTTTGAGTTCCAGTGCGAGCCCAGAGCTTCAGAGAAGCTGGCCTTTAGCTTGTGACAGGTCTTGCCACAGCATACAAAGCGTCTCAAGTTGATGGTAACTTTGGCACCTAATGACTGTCCCTTGACAATGGCCCTGGTAGCTCATCCCTTCATCTCCCAAATTGCAATGATGCAGGTTTGGCTGTTCTTGGTTTAGTTTTCATTCAAAGATTCCCAGAAACTTTTTTCATTTCTCCACTATGCACACAATGATTCCTGGAGAGCTGTAGTAAATGCAACAGCAGCAGCAGTAGTCTCCTCTGGGGTTTTTAGAGGGAACACCCTCTCAGAGATCTGTCCTGAGCCTTCCTGCAGCCAGGTTTTACCTCTAAAAAAGACAACTGAAAAGCTCCAATGATCAGTGGCCTAGCTGAGCAGTGATCAAAAAAGGTAACACTTTTTATCCCACTGAAGCCTAATAGTGATGTTTGTTGGAAAAACAGTGTCCCAGTAAGTTCTCTTGTGCCAAACACAAACATTTTGGTACAAAAGAAGAGGCTTCTGGTTAACCAAATAAAAATGTAAACAAGCAACAAGAGCAGACACTGCTCTGCCTTCTTGCAGCAGGAAGCTAAAATGTCCCTCTGCTCTGTAAAGGACATCTTTCTCACCAAAATGAAGAGCTCTGGGATGCACTTCAAGGCAGTCAGTGCTCACCAGGCTCTGACAGCAATCCAGCCTGGACATCTCAGCTCAGCTGAGTGCTTGTACTACTTCAGTGCTCCCAAGAAGCATCTGGACCCCACCTGCCTCAGGAAATGTCTATAGATCCCAAATATCATCCTCATTGCCCTTATTGGGGGGAAAAAAAAATTAAAAAGAGAGAGAAAAAAAAGGAAAAAAGAGTGGTGTTTATCTAGGGCTACAGGAAATGGGAAGTTCTTAAGCTTCTGGAATAACAACTAGCATTTTATTATCCAAAATCACTGTAGAGTGCAAGCAGAGACAGGAAGCAAAGTGAATGTGGAGTCCCACAAACCCTGTTCCATCCTGAGGTAACCTCTGTGGTGCTATGTCCAGGCTGAGACTCCAGGTAAATACATAAAGAACGTCACTGACACACAAAAGTAAATCAAGTGCAGGCCACCAGGATTGCTGGGGCTGAAAGTAAGGGATGCATGAGGGGAAGGGGAACTGGATTTTTTCATTCTGGAGTATCAAAGGCTGTGAGGATCCAAGTTGCTGTCTTCAGAAGCACGCATCTAATGAGGAGATGCCAAGGGGACAGCGCTGGGTCCTTAGAGGTGCATGGTGATAGGACAAGAGTTGATGGGCACACGATAGAACATAGGGTATTCCAGCTGGGTATACAAGAGAGAAGAACTACCATGAGGCGGCTCAGGTGCTGGAACAGGGCCCTGGGATTCTGTGGGATCTCCATCCCTGGAGACACTCGAAGCTCAACTAGAGGAGGACCTGAGCAATTGCTCCTAATGGAATCTGCTTGGAGTGGGAGGCTGCTCTGGAGACCTCAGAAGGTCCCTTCCCACCTACATTGTTCTGTGATACACTGAGCAGCAGTGATAGCACAGACTTGGCAAGAAAAATTGCAATAGACTTTGGCGAAACCAAGTGGGTGACCACAGCCCTGTCCATGGCTGATACCAGGTGAGAGGAACACCCCATAAGAAAGGGAGAGGAGGACAGAGGGTTGGTGTGCTAGAAGGTAACTGATGATAAATCTATCCCACCCTCTGGATTTCTCATTGTACTCCACATCTTTATGTGGGAGGAGTCTACTAGATGCCCAGAGCAGATGTCTTCTCTCCACCTCACCCTGAGCAGTTCTGGAAAAGTGCAGATGGTCTGCCCATTGTCCTCAGGCTGCTGGGGGTGGACTGTGGAGTCCCCTCATGTCCTCCTTCCACAGTCCATCCTTCTTTTCCAACTGCTGGGCCAGTTCTCACTGCATGCAGTGAGATAAAGCACTTGGTGAGGCAGTTGGAGTACAAAGGACAAGCAAGAAGTGTATTGCTGGAACGTTCAAAGCAGTGGCAGCAAGTGAGAAACCTGTGTGGAAAGAAAAACTGTCCAGCTTGCTGAGATTTGGGTTCACATGGGGACAGATTTGCTCATCTCTCTGTAGCTCTGACAATCCACCAGGTAGGGTCTGTGTTTCTTCACAAAGTAAGTGGATTAGCTTGGAAGGGACCTCTGGAGGTCTTCTGCTCCAAGCTCCTTTTCTCCAAGCAGGGTCTTCAGCTCTGACATGACACCATGGCTGGGTGGCATTCCCTGGCAGAATGCAGAGCTGCTGGGCTCCCACACAGGGACCACACCGACTCAAACACAGGGGACAGTCCCTGCCGCCAGGAGCTCCCGTATCCCGCCGGGACAGGGAGCCAGCTCCGTCCCCAGACTCCGCAGGCTCCGCTCCTCGCCCGCTTCTCGGCAGCGCCGGCGGCTGCGGAAGCCTCCCGGCCCACAAGGGGGCGCTGCACGGCGGCACCGACCGGCTGAGCGGAGCGGTTCGGCTGCGTTCGTCTGTGTTCGGCTACGTTCGGCTGTATTCGGCTATGTTCGGCTACAATCGGCTACGTTCGGTTTCGTTCGGCTGCATTCGGCTACGTTCGGCTACGTTCGGCTGCGTTCGGCTGTGTTCGGCTGCGTTCGGCTGCGCTGCGCTGGATTCGGCTGCGTTCGGCTGTGTTCAACTGATCTACTCCTCATCGCCAGTTCGTGGTCAGGAGGGAGTCTTATGTCTTGGCCAGACGGGGAGGGAGTATTATACCCTGGACAGACTGGCACAGGTGCCCAGGGGCTTTTCCCTTCTCCCGCAGCTCTGAGCACGACCCCGCTCCCGCGGGCTTCGTAACCAGCTCCGGCAAAGAATTCCCTGCTGTGGCAGGGCCGGGAGTCCGGCTGTGGCCTCCATCCCTCTGCCTCTCCTCCATGTGCCAGGTTGGCAAGTGAACTCCAGCTCTGAGAACCTCCATGTACGAGCTCACCTGAGAGCTTTCTGACCTGTGCAGAATTTGGCCAACTTGGTAAGGCTTCTGGTGGGGTGCTCTGCCAGGCCGGAGTCACCACTTGCCACCAGGACATGCCTGCAATGAAAGCAGAGCTCTCTCTCTAACAGAGCTGTCGCGTGTGCCTCAGTCACCACCTCAGCTTGAGGACCTGATAGGTTATGTCATCACTACCTGGAATGTGAGTGAAACAGGAATCAAATCTGCTCACAGCTTCTCCAGTGTTCCTGCAACAGAACTCAGGAAGCCCATGTCCCTGCATAACCCTGAAGAACATCTTTGCAGGTGGAGATGCATGGTAATGCTTGAGGAGTTCCTGTCGTGTTTTTATTTGTGCTTTCCGAGAAAATCGGCAGGTTCTGCTTTTACCATGATGTGAATCCAAAAGAAATCGATGAAAATCAGCCTTTTCCTTTCCTGGAGAACATCTGGTCACAGAGTACCTGTGGACTATAAGCTCCAAGAACGTGTCATGAGGTAACTGTGCATGTGGTTTGGCCACATGGTAGGGGTAGTCCTGAAGCTTGAGAGCCTGTGAAGCTGTTCTGGCCCTCCAAAATGACTGACATGGACACAAGGATGAATTAAAGCAAGTTGTAGGTGTTGTGAGTATCCAAAATAAAAACATGCAGCCTCCTGACCAGCACTGCCCTTTCTTCAGGGTTGCTCCAGTGGCAGATTTCTGGAAGAGCAGCTGGATTTGCTAATTAACTTGGTGGGTTTCTAGGCCAGATTCATTGGCCAAGGGCTCCTGCTGCTCACAAAACTTTGGTGCTTCTGCAGAGTCACCATTCCTGATAGCTGTGCTGGGCCAGGCGTAGGCATGTTTTGTCTCAAACATTCTGACTTACAACAGGAAAGATATGATTGGAGGAGAGAGTCCCATGGAGGTTGGGCAGTGCATTCTTAGCAAATTTCCTGCTCTCCCCTGAGTTTCATGTTCAGTTCCCTTCTTCAACTCACTTCCTGCAGGAGGGCTGAAATGGGTGCCTGTACATGCATGAACAAAACAGCACAAAAAGTCAAGTTTACAAAAAGGCTTGTACCAGGTTAACTAGAAAAGAAAGTGGATTTGGCTCACTCGCTCTTTTTCCTCCCTTTCTCATTTCCTTTCCCTCATTTTCTTTGTCTCACAACACCACCCATGCAGCAAGACCAAGATAGGATCTACATACTGGTGATAATCTTTGTTCCCTCTCTCCCTCTTCTGTGTTTATTTCTCTCCTGGGCAAAGCACACTTACCATATTCCACCTCATACTCTGTACTGAACTTCCTTGTGCAAGTGAGAAGTGTATGGGAATGTGTTGTGGGTTGTTAGCCAGCACCTTATGGAAGTGTGTTATAAGAATTTACAGGCTTGTTGGTCAACAACTTTTGAGTCTAAGCAATGGGCTGGTTGCCAGAGTTATGGTGACTGTACAGTAAAACATCATGTGTCCAGTGGCATTGTTCAACCTGGTGAGAATTTATGCTGAACATCATTCCCCTGACCAGTGGGTTATGACAACAGCAGCACAGGCCCAGGCTATATCTTTGGCCAGGGGACAAGGAAGCTCCTGAGTCCCAGTTTACTTTGCAGAATCCCTTTTGTCAGCAGCATGCCATGTCTCCAGGACTCACTCCCATGAATTGCTGCTCTGTGTAACTGCCCTGCTTTGTTACTGCTGAAAACCTTTAACAGCCTGGGATGCAGCTGGCCTCATCCTGCTGCTGGCCAACATCTGCAGAGGCTCTGTGGTGTAACTGCTCCTGAGGCTTGTCCTGAATTGCTAGAATTCCTGCCTTGTCTCTAGCCTGGACTACAAATGAGAGTCAGGACAGCAATTTCATAGCACTGAGCCAGAAAGAGCCCAGACTCAGTTGCACCAGACTCAGCTCCAGTGGGAAGGAGAAATTAACTGGGGCCCAAGGCCATCTGAAATTAGCTGCTTCCTTTACCAAAACCAGGGAAACTGGCTTTACTGGGAGATGTGTGGAGTTCAAGGAGGAATCCTCAAGTTTTTAAGGTTGTCCTGCACTCATACCCCTTTGCTGAGCCATATGATGATGTGGATGTGGGGTGGATGCTGCAGGCCAGGGTGCGCAGGCTGCAGCCCTGCCAGCCCCCATGGGTGCTTGCGGTGGAGCTTGCTGTACACTAGGCCCTGCTCTGCCACCTGGGAGTAACAACCACACACGTGCTGTGGCTTGTTCACCTTACTTTGCAGTAAATGATTCACCCAGTACCATACACACTTCCTGCTGCAGGCACCCAAACCTACCCAGCACCTGACACAGGCAGAGCTCGGTCACATCTGTTGTACACAATGGGAAGGAAATCTGACACACGTAGGATTTTTTTCTCATCTCAAGCTGCTTTGGTCCCTTCATCTCATTTCAAAGAGATGATAATACCAGCCCACAGTTTTCCTTGGACATTGAAAGAAAAGCGACTGTGCTTTCCAGAAATGCCTCAACCCTGTGACCTTTCCTCTCCCCAGGCTGCCAGCCCACAGCTCCTGCCAAGCCCGCACACATGCTGGGAAGGGGATCTCTGCTCTGTGTTGCTGCTCCTCCTGCTCTTGGTAAACCCAGCTCCTGCTGACTCATCCATCACCTACCTGACCTTCACCTGGAGTGCAGTGATATGCACCAGTCAGATACCACTCCTTGCAGAGCTGCTTCCTCCCTGGTAGTTCCCATAATTTAAAAGGATGTGTTCACCAGGGCAGTAAAACCAGTTACTCCCAAGATCACAATGGCATGGGGAAATGCCTAGGGGCTAAGGGAAAACAGAAAATGGTAGGAATTTCCTCCTCCCATCAGTATCCTCTTACAAGGAACCTCTGTGCCTTGTGGTGGTTTTGGGGTGGTTTTCTTTGTGTTCTTTGTGTCTTTGGGCTTTCTGTATTTTCCTATAGGCAAGGCTGGTTATTTACTGCTGGAAGCAATGCACACCTCCTTGCCAAGGGTGAAGGTTCTCCAGTCCCTGGCTCAAGCAAGGTCACCCACCCAAGGCTGCCCAGGGTGTTAAGGGTGCTCTTTGATTCTTGGAAAAGAACCTTGAGGAGGCAGCAGCTGTGGCTGAGGACCCAGAGCAGGAAATGGTTTCTGTGAGCTGCAGGACCTATAGATGCAGAGCCTGACCATCTCCATTGTCCCTACAGCCCAGACTCACACAGAAAATAGTTGATGGAGCCAGCTATTCTTCTGCAATGAGAATCTGGCAAGGGAGAAAATTCTGCCTCTGTAGTCCCTTCCCCCTATAAAATTGTATGAGACAGTATATCCTAGAGGGGTGGCTCTTTCCTTGTAGAGCTGTGGACAGATGTTACATGATGACAACCAGCACAGCCTTCCCAGAGCCTGGGGCCAGGCATGTGGGCTGTCCTTGACCAGGGTGGCCTGAGCACCTATGGGTACCAGTGCCACCCCAGCCTGAACCAGTACCCTCCCTAGAGCCAGGACTGCATGGTGCAGGTGAGTTAAGCCCACCACCCTGGCCACACAGGGTAGCCAGTGAGCAGGCAAATGCCATGAAAGCAGCAGAAGAGCCTGACTTCCACCACACCGCAGTGCCACCATCTCTATCAGGCTGATGGAAAGCCTGAGCAGCCTGATGCAGCAGGCTGGGGCCCTCCTGGCTGCTGTGTGATGAGGGTCCCCATGCAAGTGTGATAGAGTGGCGCTGGCATGGGGTCTTGGTGCCAAAGGATGGGATCCAGGTGGGACAAAGACGTCACATGAGGCCACAGCTTGAGCCAGGATCTCCTAGGCAGACATGTGGTGGCTGTGTTGGCTGCCAGCCTGGGGAACGCCCACCAACCAGCATGGGATGGAGGGTCTCATGGGTGCATGCCAGAGTCCACAGGAGCCCTCAAGGGTCTCCCTGGGTCTGCAAAGTGCTTGAACTGATAATCTCAACTCAGGTGTGAAATAACTGCACCATTCCTTTGCTCATTCCAACTTGGATTTTGTCTTCCATCCTTCACAAGACATTTTCTCTCATGTAGTTGTTTCCCTGTTCTGCCTTTCATGTTCAGAGCCATGGATGCCCTGGATGCTCTATTGCTTCCTTCCACAAAGCCATAAGTTCCAGCTTATCAGTAAAAAGCAGAGAGGCTTATATCCAGTGCTGCAGCAATTCCTTTTCCAGAAGGCAGAGCTGCACATCCCCTCTAAGGGTGCCTGTCCCCAGGAGACATGAGCAGGACACGGCCAGCAGCATGCATGGTACACACACAGTGGGGAGCCAGTGCTGCTGGCTGGCTGGGGCGAAGGGCAAGGCTGAACTTGGGGATATCTCAGGGCATGTCAGCACTGAGACATGGATGAGGCCCCCGGTCTGGCAGCTACTCACAGAGTCTGGTCATTCAACCCTTGCCTGCAGGATGTCTCCATAGGAGGCATCACCCCAATGCTCATGCTGGCCTAGGGAGTGCAAAAGAAGGAGAAATGAGCCCTGCCATGACTCAGAGTTCAGGGCAGATAAAGTCTGATTTCTCCTCTCCTTCAGCCCAAGTAACCCTAGTACCAGTCATGACCAGCTCAGCAGCCTCCACCAACCTTCACCAGCCTCACTCCAGTATGGGATCTTTCTTGTACTTGGAAGCCCCAAATGGAACATGGCATGCAGAAGAAGGGGGGAAAGAATTGCTTCACCAGCCCATTTCTGCACTCCTGCTGACCCAGGCTGAGACCTACTCCCCACCCTCACTGCATGGACCATGACTGCTGGCATCTCCACCAGAGCTCAGTGCTCCCCCACTGCAGGCTCAGCCGTGAGTCCTTGGCAGCTTAGCCCTGTGGTGGCCTTGTCTGCAGCCTTGAGCCACGTCAGTGGAGCTGGGAGCAGGGCTGGCAGTGCTGCCTGTTGGGGTGGGTAGCCCAGGGTTCAGCCGCATGGCCTCACTGTCCAGCCAGACACCAGCCTTGTGCCAGCAGCTGGCAGCAGGACAGTAGCAGCATGGTTACATAGCGGGGAGCTCTGCTGCAGAGCCAGTCCTGTAACGCACTGGCTGCTTGGGCGGTGAAGGCCAGAGCATTGAGAATCCCTCCTTGTCCCCTGTTATCTTCCAGACAAACCCAAATTGGGTTTTGTGTCTGATGCAGTCATGCACTTGTCAGCGAAGGCTTTCCTGTGCTGCCCCATGGATCCCTCCCAGTGGGGCCTCATGGGGCTGCCAACATAGCCCAGGCACAGGGCAGCCCCAGGGTGCTGGGCATGAGGGGGCACAATGCATGCACAAGGCATCCCCAGGGACACTGGACAGGAAAGCAGCAGTGTGGCAGAGCCCATGGTAGGAGGGTTCTGTGGATCCCTATGACTGGGAAACTGGTTCTCCCACATCTGGGGTGCCCCTGAGCAGAGCCCTTCCCCAGCCTTGGCATGCCAGTCCCGATCCTGCCAGCCCTCACCCAGCTTCATGAACACAGCTCCCAGGACAGGGGAGACCTTTGTGACATCTGGGGCGATGTCATGGGTGGCACACGGCAGCCCTATCACAGCCATAGGGTGGACTCTGCTCTGTCTGCAGTGCATTGCTGTCAGGGAAATCCTGATAAGGTGAGATAACTCTACACTGCCAAGCCTCATCCATCAGCCCCCAGGTTAGGGTTAGGGGACATGGGACTCCACAGACCACCTCCCTTGGCCTCTCCAGAGCTCCAGCAGGGCAGAGCATCAGCCTGGACACAGACATGACTCCAGACTAGCCCTGGAAGGAAGAGCTACACCAGAGGAACCATGTAACTATGTCTTCCTCCCTCCCTCCCTCCCTCCCTCCCTCCTTTTCCAGCCCCCTTGGGCAGAGAGAGATGCATCTGGACTTCAGCGGGCCAATTCTCCAGAGCAGGGTCAGCATCCTTTTGGGATGTAGCAGTGATGCAGCAGGATTCCCAGACCCACTGGCCACCCTAGGAAATGCTTCCCTGGAGCACTGGGGCCCTGGGATAGTTGGGGGGGTGAACTCTGCCCCACAGCCCAGCTACCCTTGCAGGGTATTTCCAAGGTAGAGAGAACCTGATTTCTAGGAGGATATTGTACTAACATAAGCTGGGCCACCAGCTGGAAAGCAGCCCTGAAGGGATGAACCTTGGGATCCTGCTGGGCACCAGCTAAGCAGGAGCCAGGGATGTGTCCTAATGGCAGCAGCCCAAGCTGCACCAGACAAAGCTGGGCAGGGAGCACCAGGGGGAGGCTATCTTGCTCCAGCTGGGATCACCTGGGCAAGGCTGGGGTGAGTCCAGCAAAGAGCTGTGATGGTGGTGGAGTGACTGGAGTACCTGTAGTGTGTGGAGTGGCTGCAGAAGTGGGGCCTGCTGAGGCTGGAGAAGAGGAATTTTGAGGGATCCTGTTAATACAGAGGCAGGGAGGGTGCAGAGGCAAGAGTTTGTCTCTTCCCAGTGATGTCCAGTACTGGAACAAAATGCAATAAGCACAAACTGGGACGTTGGAGGTTCCTTTGAATATCTAGAAACACCTTTGTACCGTGAGGGTCAGGAAGTAATAGGGGTTGCCCTGGGGGGCATCCATCCTCAGGGATCCTCAACTCTTGAACAGGTGTGGTCCTGGGCTATGGGCAGCTTCTGCAGGGGCTGGACAGGACAGTGCTTTGTGTCCTGACTGCAGACAGCGAACACTTGAGCAGGGCCATGGCTACATGGCACACACATGGTTTGGCATGGCACAGAGGCATACACTCACACACGTGTGCTCAAGGTGAGTGTGCAGGCACCTGTGCACACCTCCACAAACACCTGTATCCAGAGTCGAGCACGTGAGAACACACTCATGAGTGCCCAGGGAGAGAGCGCGTGGGGTGGGGTGCGTGTAGCAGGGGGTGGCCGGCAATGGAGCGAGCCTTAGACGGGGCCGACAGCCGGGATGAGGAGGAGCATC
>VYXF01007126.1:331194-352180 GCA_013397295.1 Polioptila caerulea
GGCCCCGGCCCCGCGCACCTTGCGGCCCCGCCCCGTGACGTGTCCACACAGTGACGTCAAGGCCCGCCACCTGCGCGGCGCCTTAAAGGCGCAGGAGTGGCCTCGCCCCTCGTTCACCTGCCGGCCCGGCCCGCCCCGCCCCGCTCACGTGGCGGCCCGTGCCTCGTCTCCTGCCTCGGCCGCCCGAAAGCCTTTCCTTGCGTGTGCGCACCTGCCCCTTCACACCTGTCCTCGCGCACCTGTCCTTGCGTGTGTGCACCTGCCCTTGAACACCTGTCTTTGCATGTACACGACTGTTCTTGTGCATGAACACCTGTCCTTGCACACCTGCCCTTGCAAGTGCACATGTGTCCGTGCATGTGCACACCTGCCCTTGCATGTGCACATCTGCCCCTGCAAATGAATGCCTGTGCACTGGTGCACTACTGTGTATATGACTGTTCACCACTGCAGCTGTTGTGTCAGCTTGTGCCAGATATGCCTGTGGTCTGCTGCAGAGCATTTGCATTGTTGGTGAGCTTCCTCGTGGAAGCTGTGTATGTGTGTGTGTGTGTGTGTGTGTGTGTGTGTATTTACATGTGGGCTGTGTGTGCTGCAGGTGCACCTCTGTATGTGTACTGCTCTGTGTGTGCCACACTATGTGTGCAGATGTCTGTTTGCTGCTCTGTGTGTGTGTATCTGTGTGTGTAGCTTTGTGTATGTGGCTTTGTGTGTAGGTGCTGCTGTACCTGTGTGTGGCAGTGCCCATGTGCTACAGTGGGTATATACTATACCTTGTATAGGCAGGTGTGAACACCTGCACTCGGGGTGCACACACACATAGGAGTCCAGGTGACAGGTCCACCATCCCCCTGTACCTGCCACAGTGTCTGAGGAAGGCTGGAGCTTGAGGAGAAGGACCCTGGTGAATTAAGGAGTGAGGCAGAGGAGGATAGTGGTCAGAGAGACCCCTGGATCCCCATGGGACTGAGTCAGGAGCCAAGGGAACTGTGAGAAGTGGCTCCTGCCATCATGGGGGGGCACTTGCAATAATTTATGATCAATGGTGGCAACTGGGAAAGGGCTGAGGAGAGTCCATGTCACAGCTAGTTTCTGGAAGGGTGTGATGGTGGACTCGAGGCCAGTTTGCCTCACTTTCATCCTGAGAAGATGTCAGAGCAATAAGTGCTGGCAAGTTCTGAAGGGCCCCAAGGAGGAATGGCTGGAGCATCTTTCATATAAGGATAAGATGTGAGACCTGGGACTGCGCCTCCCAGAGCAGAGGAACCTCAGGGGAATCTCATCCATATAAATATCTGAGAAGTGTAGAGGGCAGAGACTGGCTATTCCCAGCGGAGCCCAGAGGCAGGACAAGAGGCCATGGGCACAAACTAGAACGCAGGAGAGTCCTTCTGTAAGGAAACACTTTCCCAGGCCTAAGTTGCCCAGGAATGTCTGCAGTTTCCATCTTTGGATATACACAAAAGCCACATGGAGACTGTCCTGGGGCCCTGGCTCTGGGTGACCTTGCCTGAAGAGGTCATGGGGCCAGAGAGACCCCAGAACTGCCTTCATCCTCTGTCAATTCAAAACCCCATGACCTATGTCCAAGATGTACATGTGCATGGGTGTTTATGTGCGACTGCAGTGGGGGGGAGGGGAGGGATTTGACGTAGTTGTGTGCAAGTGTAAATGACAGTTTGCACATGCATGTGCCTCAGATGAGTGTGTGTGCAGTGTTGAGTGTGAGTGCAGTGTGTGCATACAGCTGGGTTGTACACACTATTGCATGCGTGACTGAGGTGCTGGTTGTGTCCCTGTGCACTGCTGTGTAGGCTGATATGTACAGCTCGAGGCATGGCTGGGAGCAACTAAAAGGCGAGTAGCAGTGTGTGTGTTGTGCAGACTGCGTTTAAATGTATGCTGAGCTGTGTGCACACACCTGTGCATGTGTGTGCGTGTGTGTACAGCAGTGCATACAGGAGGGTGTGAGTGTGCACAGCTGTGTGTGAATGCACACACTCTGACCTGGGTGTCTCTGCGTGTCTTTGTACTATGTGGTGTCAGTGTGCATACTGTGGATGTGTGCAGTGCAGGTGTCATAGGGTTGTGTGTGGTGCAGGTGTGTGAGATAGTGTGTGTGGTGTTGGGGTGTGCGGTATTGTTGCTGTGTGTTGGTCTGTGCATGTGGTGTGTGGTGTTGGGGTGTGTATCTTGGTGTATGCAGAGTTGTGTGGGATGTGTATGTGTGTTGCTGTGTGCTGTTGGTATGTATGTGTTGGCGTGTGGTGTTGGGGTGTGTGTTGCTGCTGTTGGTGTTTGTTGTTTCTGTGTCAGTCTGTGCATGGTGTGTGTGTGTGTTCAGTGTGTATGTGTAGTTGTTTGTGTGTGTTGCTCTGTGTGTTGGTGGTGTTGGTCTCTGTGTGCCAGTCAGTGCATGGTGTATGGATGTATTGCCTTGTGTGTGCTGCTGTTGGTAGTGCTGTTGGTCTGTGTGGTGCTGGTTTGTGCACGGGGGTAGTGTGTTGCTGTGTGTGTGTGTGTGTGTGTGTGTTGCTGTTTGTGGTGCTTTTCGTCTGTATGGTGCTGGGTTGTGCATGGTTGGTGTGTGTTGCTTCATGTGTGTTGCACTCGGTGGTGCTGTTGGTCTGTGTGTGTTTCTGTGTGTATGTTTCTGTGTGTTCTGCTGTTGGTGTGTGGTGCCAGTGTGTGTGCGGTTGGTGTCTTGCTGTGTTTGTGCTGCTGGTCTGTTTGGTGCCAGTCTGTGCATGGTGTATGTGTGTGTTGCTGTGTGTGTGAGTTGCTGCTGGTGGTGCTGTTGGTCCATGTGGTGGTGGTCTGTGCACAGTTGGTGTGTGTTGATGTGTGAGTGTGTGTTGATGTGTGAGTAGCTCTTATTTATGCTGTTGATCTGTGTGGTGCCTGTTTGTGCATGGTTGATGTGTGTTGCTGCATGTGTGCTGCAGTTTGTACTGCTGCAGGTCATTGTGTTGCTGGTCTGTGCTTGGTTAATGTATGTTGCTGTGTGTGTGCTGCTGTTGGTGTGTGTGGTGCCGATCTGTGCACGATTGGTGTGTTACTGTGTTTATAATAACGCTGTTGGTAGTGCGGTTGGTCTTTGTGGTGCTGGTCTGTGTATGGTTGGTGTCTGTTGCTGTGTATGTGCTGCTGTTTGTGGTGCTGTTGATCTGTGTGGTGAAGGTCTGTGCACAGTTGGTGTGTGTTGATGTGTTTGTACTGATGTTATGTTGGTGGCGCTGTTGGTCTGTGTGTTGCTCGTCTGTGCACGGTTAGCGTGCGTTGCTGTCTTTTCGCTGCTATTGGTGGTGGTGTTGCACTTTGTGGTGCTGGTTTGTACATGGGGTGTGTGTGTTTCTGTGTGTGTGTGCTGCTGTTGGTGGTGCTTCTCGTCTGTGTGGTGCCGGTTTGTGCAAGGTTGGTTTGTGTGACTGTATGTGTGCTGCTGTTGGTCTATGTGGTGTCGGTCTGTGTGCAGTTAGTGTCTTGCTCTGTGTGTCCTGCTGTTGTCTGTGTTGTTGGTCTGTGTGGTGCTGGTTTATGCACTGTTTGTATGTGCTACTGTTGGTGGTGCTTTTGGTTTGTGTGGTGTCAATCTGTACATGATTGCTGTGTGTGGCTGCGTGTTGCTGCTGGTAATGCTGTGTGGTGTGTGTGATGCTGGTCTGTGCACAGTTGGTACGTGATGCTGTGTGTGTGTTTGCTGCTGTAGGTGGTGCTGTTGTTCTGTGTGGTGCCGGTTTATGAATGGTTGCTGTGTGTTTCTGCATGTGCGTGTGGTTGTTGTTGGTGGTGCTGGTCTGTGTGGTGCCAGTCTGTGCACGGTAATGTGTTGATGTGTGTGTGTTGTGGTGTGTTTGGTGCTGTTGGTGTGTGTGGTGCCCATTTGTGCACTGTTAACCTCTGTTGCTGTGTGTGTATTAATGGTGTTGGTGATGCTGTTGGTTTGTGTGGTGCCAGTCTGTACACGGTTGGTGTGTGTTGCTGTGTGTTCGCTACTGTTGGTGATGCTGTTGGTCTGTGTGGTGCCAGTCTGTGCACAGTTGGTTTGTGATGCTATGTTTGTGTGTTGATTTTGGTTGGGCTGTGGTGTGTGATGTCAGTCTGTGCACGGTATGTGTGTTGATGTATGTGTGTTGCTATCTGTTTGGTGCTGTTGGTGCGTGTTGCTGTTTGTGTATTAATGGTGGTGGTGGTGTGGTTTGTCTGTGCAGTGCCAGTTGGTGATTGGTTTGTGTCTGTTTCNTGTGCTGCTGTTGGTAGTGCTGTTGGTCTGTGTGGTGCTGGTTTGTGCACGGGGGTAGTGTGTTGCTGTGTGTGTGTGTGTGTGTGTGTGTGTTGCTGTTTGTGGTGCTTTTCGTCTGTATGGTGCTGGGTTGTGCATGGTTGGTGTGTGTTGCTTCATGTGTGTTGCACTCGGTGGTGCTGTTGGTCTGTGTGTGTTTCTGTGTGTATGTTTCTGTGTGTTCTGCTGTTGGTGTGTGGTGCCAGTGTGTGTGCGGTTGGTGTCTTGCTGTGTTTGTGCTGCTGGTCTGTTTGGTGCCAGTCTGTGCATGGTGTATGTGTGTGTTGCTGTGTGTGTGAGTTGCTGCTGGTGGTGCTGTTGGTCCATGTGGTGGTGGTCTGTGCACAGTTGGTGTGTGTTGATGTGTGAGTGTGTGTTGATGTGTGAGTAGCTCTTATTTATGCTGTTGATCTGTGTGGTGCCTGTTTGTGCATGGTTGATGTGTGTTGCTGCATGTGTGCTGCAGTTTGTACTGCTGCAGGTCATTGTGTTGCTGGTCTGTGCTTGGTTAATGTATGTTGCTGTGTGTGTGCTGCTGTTGGTGTGTGTGGTGCCGATCTGTGCACGATTGGTGTGTTACTGTGTTTATAATAACGCTGTTGGTAGTGCGGTTGGTCTTTGTGGTGCTGGTCTGTGTATGGTTGGTGTCTGTTGCTGTGTATGTGCTGCTGTTTGTGGTGCTGTTGATCTGTGTGGTGAAGGTCTGTGCACAGTTGGTGTGTGTTGATGTGTTTGTACTGATGTTATGTTGGTGGCGCTGTTGGTCTGTGTGTTGCTCGTCTGTGCACGGTTAGCGTGCGTTGCTGTCTTTTCGCTGCTATTGGTGGTGGTGTTGCACTTTGTGGTGCTGGTTTGTACATGGGGTGTGTGTGTTTCTGTGTGTGTGTGCTGCTGTTGGTGGTGCTTCTCGTCTGTGTGGTGCCGGTTTGTGCAAGGTTGGTTTGTGTGACTGTATGTGTGCTGCTGTTGGTCTATGTGGTGTCGGTCTGTGTGCAG
Organism: Polioptila caerulea; assembly: GCA_013397295.1. Taxonomy (NCBI): domain Eukaryota; kingdom Metazoa; phylum Chordata; class Aves; order Passeriformes; family Certhiidae; genus Polioptila; species Polioptila caerulea. Next base: position 336,473 of record VYXF01007126.1, read on the forward strand.
TTAGTGTCTTGCTCTGTGTGTCCTGCTGTTGTCTGTGTTGTTGGTCTGTGTGGTGCTGGTTTATGCACTGTTTGTATGTGCTACTGTTGGTGGTGCTTTTGGTTTGTGTGGTGTCAATCTGTACATGATTGCTGTGTGTGGCTGCGTGTTGCTGCTGGTAATGCTGTGTGGTGTGTGTGATGCTGGTCTGTGCACAGTTGGTACGTGATGCTGTGTGTGTGTTTGCTGCTGTAGGTGGTGCTGTTGTTCTGTGTGGTGCCGGTTTATGAATGGTTGCTGTGTGTTTCTGCATGTGCGTGTGGTTGTTGTTGGTGGTGCTGGTCTGTGTGGTGCCAGTCTGTGCACGGTAATGTGTTGATGTGTGTGTGTTGTGGTGTGTTTGGTGCTGTTGGTGTGTGTGGTGCCCATTTGTGCACTGTTAACCTCTGTTGCTGTGTGTGTATTAATGGTGTTGGTGATGCTGTTGGTTTGTGTGGTGCCAGTCTGTACACGGTTGGTGTGTGTTGCTGTGTGTTCGCTACTGTTGGTGATGCTGTTGGTCTGTGTGGTGCCAGTCTGTGCACAGTTGGTTTGTGATGCTATGTTTGTGTGTTGATTTTGGTTGGGCTGTGGTGTGTGATGTCAGTCTGTGCACGGTATGTGTGTTGATGTATGTGTGTTGCTATCTGTTTGGTGCTGTTGGTGCGTGTTGCTGTTTGTGTATTAATGGTGGTGGTGGTGTGGTTTGTCTGTGCAGTGCCAGTTGGTGATTGGTTTGTGTCTGTTTCTGTGTGTTTGCTCCTGTTGGTGGTGCTGTTGGTCTGTGTGGTGCCGGTCTAGACTCAGTTAACACGTTGCTCTGTGTACGTTTCTCCGTGTGTTCCGGTGTCGGTGTGTGTGGTGCCAGTTCTATGTGCGGTTGGTGTCTTGCTGTGTTTGTGTGTTGCTGTGTTTGTGCGTTGCTGTGTTTGTGCTGATGTTCATGGTGCTGCTGGTCTGTTTGGTGCCGGTCTGTGCACAGTTAGGGTGTATTGCTGTGTGTGTGCTGGTGGTGGTGGTGCTCTTGGTCCGTGTGGTTCCAGTCTGTGCACTGATGTGTATTGCTGATGTGTATTGCTACTGTTGGTGGTGCTGTAGGTCTTTGTGGTGCCGGTCTATGCTCAGTTATTGTGTGTTGCTGTGTGTATATTAATGCTGTTGGTAGTGCGGTTGATCTGTGTGTTGCTGTTCGTGTGTCTGATGCTGGTCTGGCCACGGTTTGCGTGTGTTGCTGTGTATGTGCTACGGTTGGTGGTGCTGTTGGTCTGTGTTGCAGGTCTGTCCACGGTTGGTATGTGTTGCTCTGTGTGTGAGTTACTTTTGGTCTTTGTGGTGCCCGTCTGTGCATGGTTGGTGTGTGTTGCTGTGTGTATATTAATGCTGTTGGTGGTGCTTTTGGTCTGTGTGGTGCTGGTCTGTGCACGATTGGTGCGTGTTGCTCTGTTGCCGTGTGTGTGGTCCTGTTGCACTTTATGGTGCCGGTTTGTGCACGGGGTGTGTGTTTTGCTCTTTGTGGGTGCTGCTGTTGGTGGTGCTGCTCGTCTGTGTGGTGCCGGTCTCTGCATGGTTGGTATATGTTGATATGTGTGTATGCTGCTGTTGGTGATGCTTTTGGTCTGTGTGGTGCCGGTCTGTGCACGGTTGTTGTGTTTGTCTGTGTGTGTGTTGATGTGTGCGTGTTGGTGGCGCTGTCGGTCTGTTGGGGCCGGTGTGTGTGTTGATGTGTGCGTGTTGCTGCTGGTGGCGCTGTCGGTCTGTTGGGGCCGGTGTGTGTACGGTCGGTGAGTTGCTCTATCCGTGTTGCTATCGGTGCTGCTGTTTGTGTGTGTGTGGTGTGCGCACGTTGCGCGCTCGCGGGACTGATGCGCCACTCACACAGTGCGCATGCGTGTGCTCGTCTCTGTCCATTTGAGCGCGCTCGTGTCCGCGTATGCGCGCTCGCGTGTGCGCATGCCTTTGATGGCGTTTGTGTTCCGCGTGTTTGTGCGCGCTAGTCTTCGCGCAGGCGCGGTTCCGTGCGCGTCCCCGAGCTGTGCCGGACGTGGCAGCGGCGGGAGCGATGCCGGCTTTGCTGTCGGGGCCGTGGCCGAGGCTGTGGCTGCTGCTGACGGCGGCGCTGGCGGCGGGAGGCGGCTCGGAGCACCCCCGTCTTCGCGAGGCCGTGCTACGAGACCTGGCCCGCGGCAAGGTAGAGGTGAGCGGGGGCGGGGGCCGTGGGGCTTTCAACCGGTGCCTGCCGGGTGCCTTACGAGCTTTCCTCTCCCGCAGACCTGCGGCGGGTGACGGCTGAACCGCCTCAGGGAGGTACGTACCGGGGCCGGGCCGGGGCGGGGAGTCGGGGCTTCCCCACGCTGAGCCGGCCATTCTCCGCAGGTGAAGGCGTTCGTCACCCAGGACATCCCACTCTAGTACCCGCTGGCGGCGGCTGCAGTGCTGGGGGTCAGATGGGCTGGGATGGAATGGGATGACATATGGTAGGGGACGGGCTGAGGGAGAATGGGGTTTTGTGAGGAACAAAAGCCAGGGTTTGGTGAGGTGTGGAGGATGGGTGGTTGGGGGATGTGATGGAGGATCAGATGGTATTACATGGGAATCAGGATGGGATGGTATGCAATGAAGGATGGGATGGGGGACAGAACAGATGGGATGGAAGGGAATAGGATATGAGAGAAGATGGGCTGGTACAGGATAGGCAGGATTGGGATGTGATGAAAGATGGAATGGGATAAGGGTTGCATGGGCCTTACCAGTGCTGCCCACTCCTTGACACATTGCCCAGCCATAACCTGGAGATGAAACACCTGCCTGGTGCCGACCCTGAGCTTGTGCTCCTCAGCCTCCGGTACGAGGAGCTAGAGGTGAGTGGGCGGTGTGGCACCTGCTGCCACAGGGCCTGGGGTGGTCAGTGCACCACAGGTGCCAGGCTCTAGCCCCTGTCTGGGTGCAGAGAATTCCCCTGAGTGACATGACCCGGGAAGAGATCAACCAGCTGGTGCAGGAGTTGGGCTTCTACCGCAAGGAGACACCTGATGCTCTTGTGCCAGAGGAATTCCAGTTTGCTCCTGCCAAGCACCTGCCAATACTGCTGCCCCCCCAAGCTCCCACCGCTGATGGCAAGACCCCACCTAAGCATGACAAGGAAGAACATCCAGACCTCTAGCAAGGAGTGCCACACTTGGGACAGGGTCCTGCAGCCAGTCCCCAGTGAGGAGTGAGGGTGTTATGGCAGCTGGGGATGGTGTCACAGGGTGGCAAAGATTTTTTTCCCCCCACTCTTGCTTGGTGCTGTGTAGCCTCTGCCTGAGGATGCCCTAGGCAAATCCAGCCTCAAGTAGGGGCTTCCTGAGTGCTTGTAGGCTTTCCAAGGGTCCTGTAGGCTGGTTGATACCCTCCCATCTTTGGAGTCCATTATCCCTGGCTAGTTGGGAGGAACAGCATTCCTTGCAGTTCCTTGCTGTGCCCAGAGGTTTAGCTGCTCCCAGCACTGGGCCGCAGTGTCCTGCCTGCATGGGACAGGATGAAACCCTCAGCAGAAAGCGCAAGGTGCTAAGGGTAGATGTGCTGAGTCCCAATGGTGAGAGAGCTGCCCCAGGAAGGGGGCTTTACCCCCCAGCAGGGTTATGTTATATCCAGCTCCTAGTAAAGCTTTTATTTGCAGTCATCTGCACTGTGTCATCTTTTCAGAGGAAGCTATGTGGCGTGCGTCCCACACTGCTCTGTTCCAAGGACAGCTGGGTGCCCCAGAGGTTCTCACAGAGCCGGGAGAGGATGGCACAGTCATAGTTGCTGCTGCTGAGCCACAAACCATCCTACAGACCAACTATGCTGTTTCTGTGCCACCCCTCCCCTGCATGATAGAGGGGTGAGGGTGATGGGCAGCATGGCATGGGATGAGCTGTTCTTGCAGGGTGTAGGGACATGGGTTTGAGCCCATGAGCAAGTCCTGCCCTGTTGAACCGAAACCCCATGGTTGCACTGGTCTAGTAGGGACATCTGTCCCTCAGCTAGGGAAGGAAGTGGGGCACAGCTGCACTTGACCACAGCCTTGCTAGCCATATGGGATCTTTTCCCTGTGCCAGGCCTGGGGTGATGAGGGGCACGGACAGAGTGGCTCAGCTATGGACATCGTCAATGAGGCAAGGAGCAGTACATGCCCCAGTGTCACTCCAGGCTGGGTAAGCAGTTGAGTTGCAGGTAGAGGAGCCAGCAGCAGCTGGACTGCCAGCATTCCCCAAGCACTGTGGTGTGCAATATGCCACTGGCAGAAGGACCTGAGCCAGAGGCACTGCCCTAGATAGACCTTTATTATCTGGCTGGTGTTGGTACACATGTCAGCGCAGGTGTAGAGATGTGACAGAGGGGCAAGCAGCGCTGAGAACGCAGGTGCCCTGAGCTGGAGTGGAGTGGGGGCGGTTGTCCCAGCTTGTTCCATTCACCTTGCACTCCCCTGGGACCCCTTGCCACTGCCCCCTCCCCAGCCCACAGGTGCCCCAGTGTGGAAGTGCCCCAGGTGCACGTGGAGGTGGGAAGCAGGGTGTTGGCACAGTTGTGGAGCTGTCCTCAGGGAGGTGACACCAAGCAGGGCCTGCAGTGGGCAGAGAGGCTTCCTTGTGGGGGGCCAAGGGAACCACTGACAGGTGCTGCCTGAAGGATGTACCATGACCCTGGCTGGACTGCACAGCTCTGCTCAGCCACAGACCCAGGAGGCAGCCTGATGGCACAGCTGTGCCTGGGCTGACACAGGGATGGTGCCTGCAGGGCAAATAATTCCTGGAGAACAAATAACTTAAAAGGCTGGAGCATGGGGAGCAAGCAAAGATGGGAGCAGCACCCACCTGGCTCTTCTCACAGGGTCAGCCCACAGCTGGCCAAGGCAGAAGCAACTCTGCCAAGGCAGAGGTGTGGGGGTGCCCTGGTGGAAGAGTTGTTCTTTCCCCAGTGCAAGACCCATGTCCTCCCAGACCCTCCCAGGCAAGCAGCTCCCCTGCCTGCAGGTAGCTCTGGGGTGAGGGCAGCAGTGGGTGTGGGCAGGGCAGGCTCTAGCACTCTTTCTGCCGCATGCGCAACTCATGGCGACGCAGGTGGTTATAGAGGGACTGCACGTAGGTGAAGACGCACTTGGCATCAGGCTTCTTCCCCATGATCATCATGTCTTCAACTTCCACCAGCGGCACACAGTCCACGAGCGTCCTGCAGAGATGAAGCCTTCAGCATGGCCTCAAGCAGGCTGCCCCATGTGGGGGCTGGGATGGGCACTGCCCAGGGCCTGCTGGTGTGGGCACTGTTGCCCTCAGAGCTGCTCAGCTCCTTTCACATACCCCCCCACCCCACCCTTCTGCTCCTGACACTGGAAGAAAATATGCTCTCTGCCCTGGGAGGTGCCTGCCCCAGGGCAGGGGTTGCCCAACTCTCTGTAGCCTTTGCTCCCCTGGTGCTCTCCATCCCACTTCTTGGTGGTGGCAGTCATCCCTTGCTATAGCCATGCCCATCCTCCTCCACTTGCTGCTCTAGCTGATACTGATGGCTTCTAGGGAGACCCCAGACTGGCTGCAGGTGTCTGTTGTGCTCCTGTCTCAAACCCTACCAAGTGGTTCAGGGAAAGCAGGTTGTGGGTCTTGGCTACATGCTGCCCCTTACTCCAGCCTTAAGCCCTGGCCCTTCTCTTTCCCTAAGCCCTGCCAGCCTGGCTCCCTCCCTTGCCCCAGACTGGAGCCTGGGGGCTGCCTGCCCCAGGCCCAGCACACCCTACTGCTGGAGTGGGCACTGCCCTCCCTCAGCTCACTCAACCTGACCTATCTCTTCCTCTCCCTGTCCCACCACAGCGCAGGGGTCCATGCAGGACTCAACTCCAGCAGCCAACAATCTTGTGGCGCCCTGACAGATCAGTGGCAGTTGTGTCCCCATCCCCATAGTAGCCTTGGGGCTCTGCTGCTGCCCTTTTGGTGAGGCGGCCCACTCTGCCTTGCCACCCATCCAGTTCCCCAAGCCATGTCTCTCCCCAGGTCAAGGCTCCCTGGGCACTTGAAGGGACTGACAGCAAGATTAGGAGTCACGGTAACAACCAGGAAAGGCATAAAAGGGATTTGGCCACCTCTTGTCCTCTCCTTTCTACTAGGAGAGAAGGGGCAGGGGGCACAGAAGCAACCCTGCCACTGCTGCCAACCTTCCTGGCCCTGCCCAGGCCCTGCACCCCTATCAGGCACTAGCCCCCTGCAGGCTGCTGCTGGAACAAGGGCTGCACTGGCACTGAGGGCAGTGCTGATAAACTGGCAGCACCTGCTGCCGCCATGGCCAGCTCAGCTGCTTTGGCCTGGGCCACTCAAGGTTCTGCCCCAAGGCTCTGGGTGCATAAGGAGGATCTCTCAAGGCAGGGCTCTGCCCCCAAAGACAGGGTGCACAAGGAGGGTCTGAACCCTATGCTTGCCACCCACCACAACAACACCCTCAACCCCCAAGCCCTGTACCTCCCCTCTCCCCTCCTGCAGCAGCCACTGCAGATGCTGGCCCTCTAGAATAGCCCCACCCCAAGGAGCGACCCCAGCCAGTGCCCACCCCTGGGGAGCATCAGGGCCCAGGAGAGCCCCCCACCCTGGATCCCATGGCCCTAGCCATCCCATTAAGTCTCTGTTGCCTGTTCAGTGGGCTCCAAGCCTACAGCCTGGCTGGCACTAGCCCCACCTGATGATTTGGATACTGTGGGGATGAGTGGGGTGATGCTTGGAGCCTTAGGAAAGCCCTTGCCACTGCTAGCCTGGCTCTGGGCGGGGTTGATGGCAGAGCAATGGCAGCACACAGAGTGGCTCTGCCCTTATAAAGCCATTGTTTGGGCCCTGGTGTGCCAAGCACTGTGCAGAGCCAGGGGAGCCCCAGCTCTAGCTCCAGCCAGGATGCCCTGAGACAGGCACAAACACTACAGGACGAGGCAGGACCTGAGCCTTGAGTCATACTTTCCGGGCTCCTGCTTCTGCCCATATATGAGCAGGCAGCATCTCGGAGATGGGCACGCACCCTGGGGCAGGGGAATGAGGCAGCAAGTGGAAGCAGTGATGCTGCACCACTCAGAACATCTTGAGAGGCATTCCCAGCAACTGATCCGTGTATGAAGCTCAGCCATGGGGACAGAGCTCTGTTTTAACTACTGCCCTCCCCACAGCTGGAGAGCAAACAGCACTCCAGGGTGACAGTCTCCCCTGCCCAAACCCCCTTAGGCACTATACCAGAAGGCCTGAGCCCAGCCAGCTGTCTCTCCTCATGTCCTGCTGGGCCCTGTCTGGCACCGCAGTCCTCACCCCTCACCCACCAGCATCCCCCAGCCTTGTCTGCAGCCAAGGCAGTCAGTTCCCTGCCAAGCCCTGGTGGTGGTGGGAGCATGGGCAGGTACTTGGAGGGGAAGATTCTCACCATCAGTCCTGGGGGGGCTGACAGTGGGCTACGACTTTTTGGTTTTTACCAGCCCCTTCTGGACCAGGCAGCGATAGAATTCCTGAATGTATGTGTACACACACTTCCAATCTGGCTCGCGCATCCGGACCATGTCCTCCACGTCCAGCAACTGTGGACAGTCCGCGTGCTTCCTGGGTGCAGGGAGAGAGGGGCAAGCCAGTGACCGCAGCCCAGTCAGGGAAGGGAGGAAGAGAAAACAAGAGAAACAGATCAGTGCAGTTCCCATCCCACTGGCAGCTGGTCCGCTCTGGCATGCTCTGGGGATGCACAATGCAGGGACAGGAGGGCTCCAGGTACCCCATGCCAAGGCCATTCAGTGATATTGGTGGGGCACAAGCAAGAGGAGAGGGGCGAGTGGCGTGGAGAGGCATGAAGTCCAGAGGGAAAGACAGATGGAAGAGGAGGACAAGTGAGGTGTTCTGGCACGCCAGGTGCTCGGGGAGCGGGTTCCAGAATGGAGCGGCGCTCTATATAGGTCCTATATAGATCCGCTGGAAGGATGGGGGGGGCAAGCCCAGCCCTCCTGCCCAGCTCCACTTGGAACCGCGCAGCACAGCCCTGGTGCAGGAAGCTCGGGAGAGGACGCTCACAAGAGCTGGAGGAGGAGGAAAGATGAGAGGCCACCTGGCTTCCAGGCCGGAGAGATCGATGGCTCTCTCAAGTCCGCGCACCAGTTTCCCAATTAAGGCAAAAAATCCATTAAGAGGAGTGCCAAGAGCCAGGCCCGCAGCCCCCTTCTCGCTCCACCAAACAGCACCACAGCAACCTGGGAGCTTGCAGGACTCCCCATCTCACCCCACCACCTTGGATATCAGCAGGATGGGACCCCCACCCCCAGCCCTGCCCCCTGGCAGGGTGCTGAAAGAGAGGAGTTTGTGGGTGGGAAAGAGACAGAAGGAAGGAGAGAGGGGCTGGCTGCCAGCCCTCCAGCTGGGCGCACTCCCATCTCTCAGCACCCAGGAAAACCAGAAGCAAAAGGGGAAGGGAAGAGACTGGAGAAGCCACAATCGTGTTTGAGCCCCTACAACTGAGAAAGGAGGCCCCTGGCATAGGCAAACCCTGCTCCCCCCACAGACTGCAGTCCCACACCTGGTAGCCCAGGATGGAATGTACTGCCTGAAGCCAGGTGGGCTCATGGGGCTGTTGTTCTGCTGTTGAGTGCTCTGCCCCACACCCAGGAACCCAGACCCCCACACCCACCCTTGCCACACCAGACTGGGCTGCACTGACCTCTTGTGACTGCCCACAGAGCTGCTGCTTGCCCCCACAGCACCTAACCTTGTTGCATTGCATGGGGGGAGTGACACCTACCACCTCTACCACCATCACCTCCACGTGTTCCCCCTCGCCCCAGCAGCGAGCAGGAGAGCCACCCCAAGCCGCTCCAAGCCATCCCAAGTCCATATGATGGTAAGAGAGGTACGTACTCTGCAGAAGAGAAGGCCACCTCAAAGTTTTGTCGGCGGTTCTGGGGCGTCAGCTTACTGTAGTCAAATGCATCCGGGAAGAAATTGTGGACCAAGGCACAGAAGGCCATGCCGTCACTCCAGCTGGATGAGAAGTTCTGGATGTCCACATGCTGAGAGGGCAACAGAGTTACCAAGGGACAGAGTTACTGGCTTTGGGACAGGAAGAGGAGGTGGCACCCACCTCATAGCCCCGGGTCTTGGCTCTGCACCAGTCTAGCAACATCTGCTTGATACTGTTGGCATTAGGCACGCCAAAGCTGGAGGAGCGCTGCACGGTGGTCTGTGATGCTGCAGGGTTTGAACTGTGGCAGGAGACATGGGGTGTTATCCATAGCTGCAGGGTGTTGTTACTTGTGCAGCACTCACTGCCCTGGCCAGCTTGTCCCAGGCCTAGCCTCACCTTCCACCCTCCTTCTGCAGCTTCTCCATCATGGCCTTGCGTGCCTGTGCAGTTGATGTTTTGGGCAGGCTCTGAGACTTCATCATTTCCTTCTTCTTCTCCGCCTGACGCCGCTCCAGCGCAGCCAGGCTGCTCTGCCGAGAAGCACTCTCATCCTCACGGTCAAAAATGCTGGGAGAAAGACAGGCAATGCTAAAGGGGCTGTAGGCAGCGTAGGGGAGGGCAAGCAGTGGTCTCAGCCCATGGCCAGCCCTGGAACTCTGGAGACCTCCATATCCCTGGGACAGAAGAGAGGTGGCTTAAGGTCCTCAGCTGACAGACCTCTCTCTGTGCTCATGGAAGGACCATGAGAACCTCTGAACACAGTGAATGTATCTCAAGGACCAGGGGGCTTTGGGGTGACATTTGAGTGGGGACACTGCAAACTGGGCAGAGGTTTTGTGGAAGCAGATGAGTAACAGGGACCGTGTAGGGCTGTCCCCACTGGCACCTTTGCTCACCTGCCTGTCTTTTTGGATGAGGAGCTGTAGGATGATTTGGTTTGAACAAAAGTGCTGTTGCCATCTGCAGAGAGAGAGGAAGGAGAGAAGCCCTGGGCAGGAGCCAAGGGTAGCTGTGCCAGGCAGGCAGGACTCTGCCTGCACCAGCGCAGTGACGACTCAGCAGCAGCAATGCCCCAGGGTTACACTCTGAGGACGCTGTGGGGAAACGGCAGGAAAAACTCTTACTGTCTGATCTCTTCACATAACTTGACTCCATAGTTGTAGTACGGGAGGTCTTGGTGCCATCACCTGCAGGGACAAAGCAACGGGAACTGCTGGGCAGGGATGAGCAGCACACACAAACACCTGCCAAGCACCTTCACACCCATGCAGTGCAACAGGGAGAAGTCCCAGTGGTAGAGCCACCAGCATGGCAGGCAGAGGGAGGACAGAGGGCATGTGCCCCCCAGGCAGAGAACAAAGAGACAAGTGCAATGCAGCAGGGAGCTGGGCCATCCCTCAGCCCCTGCAGCTGTTCAGCTTGAGCCACCCAGGGACTGGGAAAACAGGGGTGTAGGAGACAAGACAGGCCAAAGGTGCAGATGAGGCCCTGCCATCCTGACAGGGTTGGGAGTTCAGAGGAAGTCACCAGAGCAGAACCCTTAATTAGCCCCTGGCAGGATCTGGGCAAAACAGAGACTCAGCTCTGAAATGCTGTCCTGCTCGCAGCACAGTCAAGCCAGACTCAGGACAGGCAGTGAATGGCAAAGAAGCTGTGGTGGTGGAGCACTGGGAAGGATTCTACTAGGCCCCCAAAGGGCTGGCACACCCCCTTGGCCCAGCCCATACTAGACTGGATGAGACGCTCAGTCTTGGTGACGGTGCTGCATGCTGAGCCATCGGCTGACTGAGTGCTCTGCATGGTGGTGGTCTCTGTGGCATGGCCAGCCCTTCCTGACACAGATTGGCTTCTAGCCTCCTGCAGCCGCTGGTCTCGCTCCTTCTCCCGCTGGTCTGCAAACACAAGTGGGAGATGGCATCAGCAGGGAGGTGGGATGGTGGGCATGGTTCCTGCCATGCCAGGGGTCTGGCAGCTGCTGCTGGCCTACAACTGGTTTGTGGGAGGGATGATGTCCTTGGCCTTGCAAAGCCAAGGGGGCAATAGAGGACCCAGCACACACCCTACTGCTTCCCCATGGCTGGACAGCCTCACTTTAGCACCCTATATTGTCATCACCACCACTCTGACCCCAGTGGGGGTCACCATCCCTGAGTACCTCGCTTGCGCTGGCGCAGCTCCCGCATGGCATTTCGAATCAGCCGTCGCTCCTCAAAGTCTGTTGTCCGATCCAGCTGCAAGAGGGAGAAGTCATTGTTAGTCTTCTGCCATCAGCTTGAGGTCCCTTTACCTTCTTGCAGGAGCCCAAACCAGAGGAAGAGGTACCATCTTGTCCAGAACATCCTCGTCCTCAATCTTGCTCAGCTCCTCAACATTCAGCTTGCTCCTTCTCTCCACCTCTCTCACTTGCACTTTCTTCATGCCGTTGGGCAGCTCTGGTTCCCGCCTTGGTGTCTGGTGCTGCTCCACCACCTCTGGCTCCATCTGCAAGGACATCACCATGCAGCTGAGCCCCTGCCAGCTTGGGCACTTCCCTACCTCTTCTCAGAATCCAGGCTCTCATCACCCTGACACTTGCCCAGTGCTACAGGCAGTGAGGACCATGGAAAGGATGTACCATATGGGGCCTAAGGGCTCTCAGCTGGTGGGATGCCACAAGCATCTGCAGCACCCAAGGCAGGCAAGGGAGCATGACAATCTGCAGCACCCCATGCCCCAGGAGGCCCCAGCAGCCCCTCCCTTCCAGTCTGGCTGCCATAATATCTCCAAATCCTCCCTGCTCCCTGGTAGGAGGTGGTTGGGTCTTCCAGCAGGCAGGGGCTGCCCAGGGCTGTTATCCAGCAGTGAGCAAGGTGCTGGGAAGGCCAGTGCATGCCATTAGCAGTACAGGGATTTCCATGGAATTAAGGGACTTAGTGTAGAGAAGAGCTTGTGCAGGAGATCAAGAGCCTTCCCCCACATCCCTGCCAGGATCTAGGCCAATTCGGCCCCTGCCCAAGCAGAGCCAGGATGCCAAGTCCCTTTCAGCACAACCCCCCAGCAATGCATAGCAGGCAGTGGGCCAGGCCTGGAATAGGGCACAGAGGCACCAGGGATGACAGAGTGGGGCCAGAGCAGCCACACACACACCTGGCCCCATCCTGCATCCTGTGGCCCGGTAACCAATGCATCGGCAGGAGTTGACACTGGCCACGTGCACCCATGCCACCCCCTGTGCCTGGTGCTAGGGTGGGGGCAAGGCAGCTACCTGTGTCTTGCACTGGCAATGCGAAACAGATGGGCACACAACCCTGCCTCAGTGAACCCAAGGAGTGGCAGATCCCCATGGTGCCATGTCCTTGTGCACCACTGCCACAGTAACGCCTTGTGCTAGGACTACAGACACCCTCAAGAGCCCTGGGGGCTGGTGACCCCCTCCCTTCCCCCTGTCACAGGGCAGGGCTGCCCACACTCACGCTGCTGTTGCTTCGGGAGAGATGCAGGGTCGTTTGCTGGCGCGTACTGGAGAAAGTGGGTGGATGGGCCACAGGGCCACTGGACTCTTCAGTGCCCTCAAAGTGGGTGCAAGGGTCCTGTGCTTCCAGAAAGAGGGTGCTGATGTCCTCCCCGGGGGATGCCTGCAGCCCTGGCACCAGTAGATCGAGGTGGCAGCCCAGGCGCCCCAGGTCTGCCCGCAACTCCAGGTGCTCCTGCTCCAATGTCTGCAGTGCCTGTGCCAGCGCCTGCACTTCCTGTAGAGCCTGCTCCAGTTGCCCCTCTGCTGCCCCCCGGAACGCCACCAGCTCCTGCCGCAGCTCTGCCAGCTCTGCCACCCCAGCCTGCGCCAGCCCCTCCAAGCTGAGCCCCGGCATGGTGGCTGTGCTTGCTGCAGCAAGCCCCGCTCAGCTGTCCGCTGCCCTTTATAGGGGCCCAGGCACTCCCCCCCCGGCGGGAAGCTGGCCTGTTCCCTGCCTCTGGGCTATTCTGGTCCCTGCAGCCAGGGGTCCCGCGCAGGGGTGCTGAGCCAGGCGGCACACTTGGCAGCACATCCGCCTCTGCGACCAGGTGGCTCAGCAAGGGGAGCCCTGCAAGTGGCCCCCATGCCCCTGGAGGCTGTGGGACAAAGTTGTGGGGACAAGCCCTGACCACCGCAGTGCTGGTGAGTGAAAAGGCCAACTACTGCTGTGTTCTTTTGCCCAAGTGCCTTCCCCCTCTGGGCTGGCATCACCCACCGCACATCTCCAGCCCCAGGCTGGCATTGGTGCAAGGGCCTTGGTCACAGCATGGATTTTAGGTCTTCATACTCCCATGCTGCCCAATGCCTGCCCCAGGGGGAGCAGGTCCCTGCACAAGCAGCATCCAGCCAATGAGAAGATGTGCCACTGTGGCTACTGCCCCTGCTGGTCCTCTGACCAAGCCCTACCTGGCAGGGCTGCCAGCACCACTGCCTCTTCCTCCTCCCTGCCCACCGGGAGCATACCTGGAGGCTGTGTCTCCTGCCAGGCAGCTGACGTGTCTCAGGCTCCCTACTTCACTGGACAGACCCACTAATACCTTAATGAGAGCTGACAAGTGCTCAGGCTAAGCCTGCCCTGCCCAAGCGCATTAGCATAGGGAAGTCACCCCACGGCAGCCAGCTGCCCACAGGCAGGACCTACTGGCAGGTGTGGACATCACCTGTGGGCAGTGCCTGCCTCATGCTGGCAAGGGCTGGGCTGAGGATGGGATGAAGCCAGTGGTACCACAGCCACCAATATGCCCCAGGCCATGAGTGGTACCACAGCTACTGGCAGTGACACAGACCACCCACAGTGCTGTTCCTGCAAAGGCAGCCAGGCGTGCGCAGGGCCATGAGTGAGACAGAGCCATGTTTGACATCCTGGATCCTGCCAAGGCGGCACACGGGCGCCTCACATTACCCTAGATGGGCAGGAGCAGATTAAAGCACTTGAAGGGCTGTCTCCAGTGTGCACCCAGCACCAGGGTGACCACAGCCTTCTCTTCCCACAATACACTGCAGAGGGGTTGTTTTTTCTGGTTTTTTTCTCCAGTTGCACCCAAGAATCCCTCCTAGATGGGCTAGGGCTTTGGACACTCTCCACTCAGGATGGCATAGCAGGAACAGGCAAGACCCCAACCCACAGCTCCAGGGTGCTTTAGAGATCTTTGAAGAGTAGCCCCCCTCCAAGGCAGGCTCCCCAGACACATGGGCAAGGTCAGTCCCCAGGAAGAAAAACAGGGGTAGTTTGCAATAGGTTTTCCCCTGGGCTGCTGCAATCCTTAAAGGTGTTTAAAACAAAGGGAGACTCACAAAAGATTCCTTGTCCCTCTCTGCCCACCTCCCCAGGTGTCTGAGTACATGGTGGCACAATCCAGAGTGGAGGGGGCTTATGTGGTGCTGTGCAACCACACACAAAGTCCAGGGCCTCTTCATGAAAAAACCCTACCAAAACAAAAGCACCAACCAAAACCAGACAGAGCTACAGCAAGCCTATGCTAATTCCTTGGTCCCTTGTCCCCACCCCAAGCCCTGGAGCTGCTAGGCAATGCACAGGTGGGGCACGGCCCCACAGACCCCCTGGGCACTCACCTTGGTGACATTGCTGCTGACACTGCTGATGTTGCAGATACTGCTGACACTGCTGGGAATGGTGGTGATATGGATGGGGGTGCTCCGCAAACCCAGAGTCACCTCTGCAAGGGGAACAAGAGGCATGTGGGGTCTGAGCCACCCACAGGTTCAGCCCCACAGCTGGGGAGTGGCTCTGGCTGGGCTATCTGCCTGCCCCACACATCCTGCACTGGCAGTGAGCACTGAGCTCTGGCACAAGGAAAGGGCTTTGGGGGCAAGCAAGAGATGGGAAAGTTGAGACCCCTGGCTGCCCTGGCTTATCATCCTCCCAAAGGAAGGGCGCTTTCTGCAGTGCTTCAGCCAAGACCCCTCAGTGAGAGGGATGGACACAGGAGCATCCTGAGCCAGCCACATCTGTGGGCAAGCAGGGTTGGGGCAGGGCTGGAACAGACATGGTGCAGCAGTGGGATGGGACAGAGCATGATGGCATGAGCTCACCTGAACCAGCACATCAGTGGGGAGAGGGGCTGGGCAGGGATTAGGGAATGATCACATCAGGGCTGCAGGGGCAGGGCAGGGATTGGGGAATGATCCCAAACATAAACATGGTAAGGCAGCTGGGGGAGAGCTGGGGACAGTCTGCAGGGCCAGTTGGTCTCCTCAAACTGAGATGCCCAAAACAGGCTGAGAGTGCATGCCAAAGGCACATTTCATTCTTCTGGTAGCACCTGTGTTCAGCCTCTGGGCTGCCAGCACACAAATGCCACTGCTGCCGACCAGCATGCACCTGGCCCACCCACCTCCACCTGTCCATTTGTACCCACCATCTGTCAGTGCCTGACTGCCCGCTGGCACCCACCTGCTCCACTGCCCAGCTATGCACATTGTTGTATTAAGAGCACAGTCCTGTAGTGCTTCCAGCCCAGTGGATGTCAATTCCCCTGTGGTGCCCACCTTCCTGAGAGATCCCTGCCTTTTCCAGTCCCACCTCCCTGCATGACACCCGTGCGCATCAGCCCTATAGTGTCAATCAAGCCTCATGACAGAAACTAGCTGCCCACCAGACCTGCCCTGCGCACCCCGTACCCCACCAGTGCCCACCTGCCCGCTGGCTGCCGGGGGTGGCCGTGATGCGGGGCGCCAGGGGCTGCACGCGCCCATCCTTGATCTCGATGGTGAAGAAGGTCTTCATGGCGTCGAGGCGGGAGCCGGCGGGACGCGGGGCC
>VYXF01007126.1:359006-407745 GCA_013397295.1 Polioptila caerulea
CCACCCCAGCAGCCCCCACCCTGACAGCAGGCAGTACCATCCCTTCCAGCATCCTGGCTAGAGCTGAGGCCTGCAGCCCACTCTTGGCTTTTATCCAGAGCAGGCATCTCTGCCACCACAAGGCCAGGGAAGGAGTTGGGAAGAGCAACTGGGCGTGTGCAAGGCACTGTCAGAGCAGTGGAGAGTGTTGGAGAGAAAACCAGCCCCTCCATCCTCATGGGCCTCTCATTTCCTGTCTGTCCTGAATGGCTGCTGGCATCCCAAGGATGCCACTACAGTGGGGACAACTACTGCCAGGACAAAGGTATGGTCCAGCAGCAATGGTGACCACCCTGGCCAGCCAGGAAGCCTGGCTCCCTGCAAACAGGGCAGCATCAATGAGCTGGGAAGTGGTGGAATTTGGTTCAGCTCAAAATGAGGGGCTGGAGGCAGAGCTTTGCAGTAAGGACAGCTCTCCATGCAGCCATCCAAAAGCTTTGAGGATAGGAAAACAGTCCTCAACAGCATATTGGGTAAGCTGCTCACAGTGAGTAGCTTGGCCCCAGCAGCTGGGTCGGGGCAGTGGGGAAGGTGGGGGGGAGGGAGGAGAAGGGGCATGTGCACAGCAGCTGCAGAAGTCATGAGTGCCAGGAAGGGAGGACACAATGGGACACCAGCCGTGCAGACCCTGGTGCAGGAAACATGCTGGCACCAGTGTGTGCTGTGTGGCACCCACCTGCCACCTCTGGGATCTGCCCTACCCAGGAGGCTCCAGCTGGGACCTGACCCAGGCCCTGGAAGGCTTCTCCCCACAGAACAAATGACAGGGCAGGAGAAAATGCCTTATTCCAAGCCCACATCAGCACGGAACTGGGATGAGGCAAATGAGCAGCTTTGGAAGCTCCATAGCCAGCGGCAGGGGAAAGCATGATGGAAACCACAACAGCTGCAAAAGGACCAAGGGGCCCAACCCTGCCAGCACAGGCAGTCTCAGGGATCGGCACATGCCGGGGCCCCAAGGGTCCTGCCCAGCTGCCAGCAAATTAATGGTTCCAACCAACACCCTCCTCAGCACACAGAGCGCCTTTGTGAAAGGGCACTGGCACAGCACCCATAGGCTGGTTCCCCACTGGTGCCCAGCTCAGCAGTGCTCAGAGCCCTGGTGCAGTGGGCAGCTCCTCTATGAGGGCTGCAATTAGCCTGGCATCCATCCAGCTCTTTGGAGTGCTGGAGCACACAGCACTTTGGAGGCTGGAGCCTGGCCACAGGGAAACCACTTTGGTACATAGGATGAGCCTGGCACATCAAGCACCTCCTACAGCCCCAAGCTTCACTGTCACCTTTGGAAAGAGCCATGGGAAGCATGACTGCCCCCCAGGCAGAGGAAAGCAGGAAGGATACTGGATGACAGGGACATGGCAGGGATGCAGTGCTTCTCAGGGCCATCGAAGATTTGCCAAAGGCTACTGGGTATAAAAAGAAGGGGATCTCATGGCATCGACGTTCCTAGCTCAAGCCTGCCCTGTCTCTGTCTCCAAAGATATTTACATCCTCCTTAATTAACCAGACTAAGAGTTGGAGGGGCTGGGAGAGGGAAGCATTTCCCAGCCCAAGGCCAGCAGACCTCAGCCTAGAGCTCAGTACAGCTGTGAGCACTCAAACAATCTCTTGCTTCTAGACATCCACCCAAGGGCCACTCTGCAGTTGCATTCACCCCATTCCCCACAGCTCCCTCCTTCGGCTTCTCCAAGCCCTTGGTCACCTTTATCCTGCACCATTTGTTCATCTCAGCCGGGCTCCCTGGGACTGGGATACCAGTGGGAGGCTGGGGAGGGTATCATATGGATGCCTATGGCAGGAGTTGCAGGGCAGAGGCCTCCTGGCAGCTTCCAGCTCAGCCACCACAGGAGTAAAAGGGCTGCAGGGACCTCCTCAAATCCCCCAGCCTCCTTCTTCCAGTTTCCCTGGGGACATCAGGTGCTGCTGCCTAGGTGTCACATGAGAGAAATGAGGAGAAGCAAGGCAGAGTGGAGGGCTGGGGAGAGCAGAGAAGAATGGAGGAAGTGGTGGGAGAGGCAGTTTTCCCTTATATGGACTAATCCTCTTCCAGCTGAGTGGAGCCAAAAACCTAACCAGAAGAAAAATAATTCCTTCTCTGCCTCACGTCAGCTCAGATGAGGCTTTTCCCAGCTTGTGCCATCCAGCACAAGGAGATGTGGGTCACAAGCACAGTGCTCTGGGGAAGAAGAAGCGTCCATAGAAGCAGTGCTTGCTGCAGGATGAGATCCACCTCCCTGGGCTGGCTGGACACCAGGAACCTATCACTGCTCCTAGAGCTTCATTTCAGATGAGAGACTTCAGCTGGGACATGGCAGAGCTGTAGCACTGGCAGGACAGGAAGACACCCTGACCACCCAGCCCCAAACCTCTGGATGGGGCTGACCCCAGGCCTGATGGCCCTGACATCACCCCACGAGAAGCAAGTGGGCTTCTCAGCTCGAACCACGGGCAGGTCTGCGGGTCGTCACTCAGAGCTGGCTGCAGGTGGTAGGACAGAAGGCTCAGCCGGGGTCAGCCCTCTTGCCGACCCACGGCACAGCCCTTACTTCCCGCCGGCATCCCGATTCTTTCCTGTTCCAGCAGACCTGCTTTCCCGGCTGACTCAGCTTCCTGCTGTGATCCTTCTCCACCGCTGGCCCGGGCCACCCCGGCTGAACCTCCGGGGCAGCCAGCACAGCCCTAGCCCCGGGCCGGGGGGCTCTGGGGTTGCCCAAAGCCGGGCACTTGTAGGGGCTTCCCGAGACACCAGCCCCAGCTGAGCAATCCTGAGGCCCTCGTTCTCCAAAGCCCACGGGCCGCGGCAGCGCAGGACTGCGGCTCTCGCTCCTGGGGCAGCGCCCTGGCCGGTGCTCCAGAAGCCGCTGCGCAGGAGGGGATGGGATGCAAAGCCATGCGGGCAGAGCCCGGAAAATGCGCCTGGCACCGCGCCAGCTCCCGGCAGCGCGGGAGCCCGCAAGAAGAGAGCGGGGAGCAGGGAACTCTGCCGGCATCGGGGAACGATTCCCCGCGATCCGCCGGCCGAGAAGATGGAGCCAGGACAGGCGGTACGGCCGGGCGCGGTTGCGAGCAAAGGGCCAAGCGCGGCCAGAGCAGCGGGGCCAGAGCAGCGGGGCCAGAGCCTTTGGAATCACCGGAGTAGAGCGGGGACTCGTGCTGGAGCTCACCTCGGCCCAGAGCCCGAACCGGGCCAGCGCGGGTCCCTCCAGGTGATGCCGCCTGGGACCAGCGCTGGGTCTCCAGCGCTACATCCGCTCCCAGACATGGCTCCGGAATTCCCTGGCCGAGCGACAGACCCGAGGCCCGCCCGGTCCCGTTCTGCCCGCGCCTGGGACAGCAGCCCCCAGCCCGGAGGGTTCAAGGAGCCGAGGCACCTCCAGGCACGATCCAGCCCCGGAACCACCGCGGGCGCGCAGCCTATCCCGAGCCCCGGAGCAGCTGCGGGACTCACCAGCTTCCGCAAGGCTCCCTCGTCCATCCCGAGGAGGCTCTCCTGGGACATCCTGTCCATCGGGCCCGTACTGCTGCGGCCGGGACTCGGTGGCGGCCGAGACAACAAAGCGCGGCCAAGGCGGCGCGGCCCCGCGCTGGGTTCGACTGCGCTTCGGCCCCGCCTCGCCCCGCCCCGCCCCGGCTCCGCTCCGGCTCCGCTCCCGCTCGTGCTCCCAGCAGCGCCGCAGCCCGACCGCTTTCCGCCGCCAGCCCGGCCTTATCCCGCCCCGCCGGACCTGCGGGTCCAGAATCCCAGCGCCCAGGCCTGTCCCGGCACGGTGCACTGCCACCGAGACGAGCCGCCCTGCCGTGCCGTGCCGCGCCGCGCCGCTCTGGACTCAGTCCCGTCCCGGTCCCTACGCCGGTGCCAGTGTAGCGGAACTCGGGCCTGGCCCACTTAGGGTGGCACCCCAGGGTGTATCGCTGCCCGCAGAGTGTCCCCGAGCCCAGCCCGGGCGCGGAGACTCCCCACCGCAGGAGCTACTGTGCCCCCCGGCTTGCGGGATGCGGGGCAGGGAGCCACTAGCACCTCCTGCCCAGAGGCCCTCCCCACCGGGCTTGGGGGAAATCACTTCATGGGATGCCCCTCCATGCACTGGAGAGGTGTTTGAGCTGCTCCCTGACACCACTGGATTAATGCCCAGGGCACCCCCAAAACCGTACGAGGGCTCCCTGGGGATGTGTTTCCCTCCCTCCCCCAGGGTCCCACTGCTCCCTCCAACGCAGAAGCTACTTGTGGTGTCTTTGTCCTTACATCCTGTCCCAGGTCCCAGAAGGCAGTGCCAGGACAGCCAAGCCATAGTGCCTTGCTGTCGAGAGGTTCCCCTGGAGACCCCAAGTTCCTTACCTGCAGTTGAAATGCAGCCCTGCTGTACAGTGGACAAACTTGTTGCGGCTCAATCTTGTTTCTAGGCAAAGGCCAGAAGAATTCCCTGGAGAGCACTAAGCACCTGACGTAACCCAGAGGTGCTGTGGGCTCTGCAAAGCAGGCAGCTGCCATCTGCTTCCAGCTCTAGGTGAGGGGGAGAGGTGCTGCTCCCTGCCTTGACCAGCAACCCAGAGACCAAGGGGCTTCTTCAGAGGAGGTCACTGAGATTAAGTTCACTGCTCTTCTGGGAGTTCCCAGCAATCTGGGAAGATAGATGGGATTGAGCAGGACCACGGCATCATCTGACACAGGGAAGGACCCACCACTGTAGGCCAGAAAGATGGAGTATGGTAAAGGTGCCTAGAAGGTCCAGCAGTTTCCATACTGGGAGTGCTGGTTCACATGTCTCACTTCAGGCATGTTTGGCTGGGTGGGTCTCCAGCTGCACTGGCATCTCAGAGACCTCTGCTCCCCTAGGTTCCTCAGCAGCTCTCCACTCTCCAGGCCTGAACAGTATTGGGCTCCACTGGAGCATGAGAACCTCTGCCCAAACAACTACGCTAAAGCCAACCCCTCCAAGCACTGTGTCCTCTAACATAGCATCACCCTCTGCCAGTCTCAGCAGCAACATCATCTTCACTTGCTGGATAATCCCTGCCATGTCTGCCACAGAGCTGCCACACAGGGGTCTGGAGTCTGCCCTGCCTTGCATCTCTGCTGTCACACAGCCCCTCAGGGACCAGGCACCAGCACACTCAGGAGTCTGCATCACTTGCAACTCTGCTGTTGTGTGGGCAGGCATTTCCACATACTCAGCTCCTGGCCTTCAGTCAGCACAGCTGGCAGCAGCTCAACTGGCCTTGGGGTATGGGGGGGACCCCACTGCCAACCTTCAGCTTTTGAAGGTACATCAGGCTTGTTCCCCAGCAGCACTGGGCAGGCCAATGGATACTGGTGCGTGCCTGGCAGCATGGATAGTGACCTTCCCATGTGGAGCACCCAGAAGCAGAAGAATGCTGAGCTGTGTGGATAAAGTAGCCTTGGGTGCACAGCTCTTAGCATGTGCAGCAGCACTTATCCTGCCTGTGCTGCCACAGGTCTGCACCACTCCTGGCTCCACCCCCCCTCCATCCTGTCACATCCTCACGGACCCACTGCCATGTCCCCAGGATTACCACCCACCACACAGCACATGCAGGGCTCCACGGGGGTGAGGTGGTCATGCAGCCAGCCAAGCACAGACTCCAAGAAGATCTCCTTATTCCATGAAGTGGAGCAAGGAGATATTTACAAACCCTTGGAGAGCCCAGGGCTCCAGCTCCAGGCCTGGCTCTGGGAGGGCTGTGGGGAGGCTGCCCTGTGCATTGGTGCAGGGCAGGTGAGGGCGTGATCTCACTGGTTTGCAGCAAGCACAGTGAGCTGTTGTGTGTTCTGTGCTGACAAAGGTGGTCATATTGCCCAGCAGATGGGAGGAACCTGCATCAGGGGGCAGAGGCCTGGGTGGGTGCACAGGTCCTGGGGGCTCCCCCAGCCACGGGACAAGTGCAGCAAAGAGAGGAGGGGCAAGAATCCTTTGGGAATGCTAACTATAATGTTAAATACCAGTGATGGAATTTTATTGTGCTAGCATATATCTGGAAATGGTCTGGGCACCTGTCTGATTCAGGGATGGGACAAGGCAGACAAAGGTAGGGACATGACTGTAGTGCCAGGCAGGGAGAATTCAATCTCGTTTGGGGCATAGCCCTTCCTCTGAGCACAGGAGCACAGTGTGGGGTCAGCATTACCCTGCTGTTCTGGCAGCATGGACCCACTGGCAGTGCAGGGCCACACAGGCTGCAGTGGGCAGAGGAGGGTCCTGGAATCTATCTCTTCTTCCTCCTGAAGCTTTCCTGGTTTCATGCCTCCTCTCCTGTGAACTTCTGACACTCAAAGACCTTTGTCCATCCCACTGGTCCACATACCCAATACTTTGTAACTGCTCCCAAAATCACAAATTGTCTTGATCTGGCTGGCCTCAGTCCCAGAGGAAGCCAGGGAGGAGGGGACCTGTCAGCCCAGGTGGGTGGGTGGAGAAGGAGGAGGAGGCGGTGGTGGCTAGTTCTTGGCTTTAGTGCACAGTGCTGTTTGCCCATGGCATGCACGTGTAAAGCCTGATGCTGCCACTCCTCTGTATGCTGACAACACGCAGCTCCTATAGGGCACCATGCTATTATCAAGAGTGGTATCATGGTGGTTGAGTTTTGGAGCTCTCAGACCTACTTCCCAGGCCCCCCATGGCAGAGTATTCCCATGGTTCCCAGCTCCTTTGGGCAGGAGAGAAACTCATCCAGCTAGGTGGGGTTGCAGAAGTTAAGCTCTCCCTGCCTCCTCTTCCTCCTCTCTCTCATGAGAATTGCAGCCTTGGGTGTGATGATGTGCCAAAATCCTCCTTAACAGAAAGTCCCTGGGAACTATGCAGTTTGTTTAGTTCAGAGGCTGGCATGAAGAGAGGCCAGAGCAGCAGGACCTGGGGCAGATGTAGTGCTGTGTCCTCTGAGAGATGGCATAACTTGGGCATGGGCACAACCCAGAGATAGGGCAGGACAAGGGGTGGGTTAAGGGCTGCCCTTGGCTGTGGATGGAGGCTAGGCAGCACAGAGTGGCCAGGGTGATACACAGGAATGTGTCCTGAGACACACAGTGCAGCTGGAGGACAGCAGCAGCTGGAGGGCAGCAGTACGGCAGCTCTGCTGCAGCCAGACCAGCCACAAGGACCACCGTCCTGCACAGAACTTGTGCCAAGTGCTTAGGACAGGGCACTCATGCCCAAACACGTCCCCATTTCTCAGGCATGATTCACATCCTGCTGGGAGCCAGGGCAGGATCAGGCGCGATGGATCCCTCACATCCTGCTGCTAGCAGAGGTACCAAGCAGCCTCCTACGTGCCCGAGGGTGCTGCTTCATCTGGGATAGGAAGGAGCGAAGCGACAAGGAAGGTCCCACTTTTGGGGTGCTACATTGCCCAAAGAGGATCAGTGCTGCCAAATACACTGAGGGCTCCAGTTGTCCCACTTGGCTGGCTGGTATGGGGACCAGCTTGCAGAAAGCACACACTCCTTCCCCATGGGCTAGAAGCAATTTGCCCCAGATGCGGATCTCGAGGGCTGGATCTCTGTTGTGCCTCTTTACCTGCACAGAGGAAGAGAATGGACAGGTCTAGCCATCTATCTGCAGGCTCTTGTCTGTTACTCATGCTGGTACAGGAGCAATGCTAGTGAGTACCCAGGGGCTCAGCCTGCTCAGGGCATGCATCTGTGCTCCTGGTGGAGCCTCTCCAAAGAGTAGATCCACACATGAGTTGCTGGGTTAGCGCCCTTCCTGCCCATGCCTGCCCCAATCCAGCTCAGTTCCTGCTGTGGGTGTTTCAGCACTGGGGCACTGAGCTCCTGTCCCACCTCAGCCTTGGCTTGTAGGAGTTAAAGTCCAGAGAAGTTAATCCATTTCCCTCCACTAACCTTTGGCCGCTGTCCTGCACAGAATCCCACAAGGATCCTGTGAAGGAAGCACAGTCTGTCTCATTCCCTGCCCTGCTGCAGGAGTCAGTGGGTCTATCCTGCAGCACCACATCCACCACAGGAGCCAGGATTTGCTTCTGCTACGGTGCCTCTGACACAGCCTGCTCCTACCTGGGCACCTCTTGGCCGAGTCCACCTTGCCTGTGCCCCAGGAAGAGGGTAGAGGGAAACACTCCTAGCACTGCAGGAGCCCAGGAGCCCAGTAGCCCGGGGCACTGCACAGCACCCCACAGTGCAGGATGCAGCCACAAGCAGGGCACCATGCTCACCAGGAGCAGAGGGAGCCCACAGGCAGAGGCTGCTGTGGAATTAGCATCTGCTCAGGACATGACTCCCCAGGCTGCAGCCTGCTCCCTGGCAGTGGGCCCAGGGGACTAGAGTGCTTGAAAACTGTCAAGGTGTTGGTGTCAGCATCTCTAGCGACCACAGGGCTGTCAGCCTGCAAAAAAGAGGGAACCTCCCTTCTCTGCTGTATGCTGGCATTTCCAGATGGATCTGTGCATGGCAACATGTGTATCCAGCAGAGTACATGGTCTCTGTCCTGCTGCACAGCTGCTTCTCCCAGGACCTGCAAAGGCACTCTGTGGCATCTGAACTTCCCATGGAGCTGTGTCCCTGCTTAGA
The DNA here is from genome assembly GCA_013397295.1 of Polioptila caerulea. NCBI lineage: Eukaryota > Metazoa > Chordata > Aves > Passeriformes > Certhiidae > Polioptila > Polioptila caerulea. The sequence continues at coordinate 367,585 of VYXF01007126.1, forward strand.
CAGCACTGGCAGGCTGCAGAGTTTCCCCTCCAGCCTGCCCAGATCTCCAAATGCCCCTTGTCTGACTTCCTTCCTCCAAGGGGTTATATCCCTCCCAGCATGCTGACCCACAGGACTCTAATCCTGCTTTTCTCTGCACCTTGAGCAGTGATGAGAAACAGGGTTCCAGGGACCTCAGCTCCTGGCCATTTCAGAAGCTCCACCTGGAGCTGAAGAGAAATATCTTTGTGCTATCAGAACAGAGGGAGGATCCAGCTCAGCTGCAGCTTTGGGAACTCACATGAAGCCTTGGCTGTGTGTTACACTGAGGGAGGTGGCTTCAGTATTTCCACAGACAGGGCATTCCTGAGAGGTGACCTGACAGCAATCCTCCCTCCTGACTTTCCAATTTCTTTGTCACACTGAATGAACACAACTCTTTTTTCCCCTTTTTGTGACACCTCAGAAGCACATAAATCAAATGCTGAGATATGCTGCGGTCAAGAAAGGAAGGATTTGGAAAAAGAACAGGGGTTCAGGAAAGATGCCACTCCTGGTCACTTACCCCTAAAATCTAGGCTCCAGACGTCTCCAAATACTGCTTAGCCTGGAGAAGAGAAGGCTCTAGGGAAACCTCATTGCAGCCTTCCAGTACTTAGGGGGGCAGATAGTGATAGAATAAGGGGGAATAGTTTTAAACTGACAGAGGAGAGATATAGATAAGAAGATAGGAAGAAATTCTTCCCTGTGAGGATGGTAAAACACTGACTCATTCCCCAGAGAAGAGTGCTGTGGCTGCCTCATCTCTGTAAGTGTTCTGGGCCTGGTTGGACAGGTCTTGGAGCAACCTGCGATAGTGGAAGGTGTTCTTGTCCATGGCAGGGGAATGAAATGAAATGAGCTTTGAGGTCCCTTCCAGCCTGAACTATTCTGTGAAACATGCCAACCCTTTCAGGGCTTTTCCAGAAGACTAGAGAAGCTACCTGCATCTCCAAGAATCCTGCCTGTCAGTTAGGAGTTTTGAGCACCAGTATGCTGGGAGGCAATTGTTTTCCAGACTGCCCTAAAAAATGGCTTTATTCACAAGCTGTATGTCAACAGCAAGATGACTCTTCTTGTAGGGATGGGCTTGAGGAAGCTCCTCCAAATCACTGGGACTAGAGATCAAAGTGGCAGTACTGTGCCGCAAGCAAGGCCAAACAGACCTATGTAGACGGCCAAACCTCCTGGACTGCCCAGGTCCTCTATGCAGCCTTGTGCCAAGGCAAAGAGACTGCTTGTCCTGAAGCTTCAACACTGCATGGAGGAAGACACAGCCCCAAGTCCAAGTGCAGGGTTCAGCATGGCTCACACTCACAGGCTGGCTGTAGGCAGCCTTGGCTATGGGCAGCCCTGGCTGCAGGCACAACTTCTCCTCCAGGACTGAGGAGCTGGCAACAAATTTGCCTCAACACTCAAAGGTTGCTCTCTTGTGGTCACTGGCAGCGTGGAAACCACATCACAGGCACCAGTGCCATATGACTCCAAGAAACTTGGAAACTGTAATGTTATGGAGCATCTGTACATGACCAGGTATTTGCTAATGAGCCACATCACATACTGACAAAAGACAGTTGGGTGTGTCGCTCCCAATGGGTCATGTCCTACCAAGTGCTGGAGGTTCTGGCTGTGTGTCACACCTCTGGGCTTTCTGCTGCCTGTGGTTGGTGTTGGCTGCCCCATGCTCCAGGACTACCCTATGGATCAAGAGGATGAGCTTTCATCTGCTGCTCTCTGGTGACAGCTCTGTTTTGCCTCTGCACCTGTCTCAGGCAAGGGTCCTTCTGTCTTATTTACCATGTGAACTATTTCAAGACCAGACTCTTTTCTGAATGTATTTTCTCCTTACAGACACTTGATTCTTCCTGGGACAGTCACAAGGAATTAAGAAGTCTTGGAAAAATATTCCTGAGTATGCTCCTCAGGGCTGCTCCTCCCCAGGACCATCCTTCTCCTTGCCTGCAGCTCCATGCTATGTCCTCTTCCACTACCTGAGTTTTGTAGGTTCACCATGAGGAGATATTTCTTGGCAATGCTGCACCCTCTGTGTGCAAAACATGAGATGTTTTCCTAGCTGTAATAAATCTCACTAGTTACTTTTCCATTATTTTTATAGCAGTTCATGGACTTTTTTCCTGATGCATAGTTGGCTGTACTATCAACATCCTTTTTCTGTTCCCTCCTTGCTTTGCACAAGCTCAGATATGAAAGCTGCAGACTGGACACCATCTGTGTAGGGAGCAATACTCTCATGCCAGTGCATTGCTTCTTGTCTAGACAGCTTACGTAAGAAAGAACCAAACAGCCACCTGGTCGGGAGTCTTCCCTGCCCAGACTCTGCCAACTCTTGCTTTGGACTCCTAATCCTTACTGCTATTCCTAATATACTGCAGGCAGGCTGAGCTGTTGCATTAAAATTCCCTGTCCACACACAATGAGATTCACAGAGCTTTTCAGAGAATCATAGCTTTTCTCAGAATAGTCTGAGATGGAAGGGACCCAGAAGGATCATCAAGTCCAACTCTTAAGTGAATGGTTCATAGGGGGATCAAATCTGCAGCCTTGGAGTTACTAGCACCATGCTCTGACCAACTGAGATTGCTAGTACTCCATTCAGCATTTCACATGTGGTCTCCAATTAACTTTGGAGATGGATGATTAATTCATACACTGCAAAGCCAGTATGAACAAGTATGCAGCAAAAGCTCCCACCAGCATCCCATGATGCTCTGCTGGCTCCCTGTGAAGTGCTTTCCTGCCATTCCCTTTCCTGGAGGTCATTCTCTTAAGTCTCAGCTTCAGTTACTGAACTAGGGTCAACTGCAGCTCCATCATGTACGGCAGTTACTAACCAGCACTTAGCTCCTTTTGACTTATTTACAACTGTCAGGTGCATTCCAATCCAGATATCTCCTTCCATGATACTCCTTCTCCCTCCTCAGTCGTATGATGGCACACAGAGAAATCCTAAAATAACCTTTCACAAAAATTCTACAATTCCTCGCAAGTCGTGTCTGTATTTCAACATCCTTTATGCTATGTTTGGTCCCTCAAGAAGCTGCCTTCCACCCAAACCGTGCTCCATTCCTGTCCCCACTCCAGCAGCTGTGATGCAGGACACAAAAAAAAGCTGTCACAAAGCAAAGCTTCTCCCAATCACCTTGCAGCATTTATGTTTTGTTCTTAACACTCACACAACTTTAACATCCTGCAGATCAGCAGGTGTTTGTTACAAGGCTCCTCTTCTCTCAGTACCTGTTAAGATGTTCCTGGCCCCAGGTACACATGGTAAAGTGAAGGAGCAGAATAATAAAGGATATCATCAATATCCACCAAGATTATAAAATGGATCAGTCTCCATCTGATGTTCCAAAAATTCCTCACAGTTCTTAAGATGCTCCAACAGTGGACTTCTCAAACCACCCCAGGGAAACACAGCAGGTACTGCCAGTCTGGTCACTGAGGAAACACCACAGAACACACACTGTAACTGCCAAATTTCCCACCAAAAGCAAAAAGAGCAGGCAGATTGTCCCACCAACTACCATGTGTGACAAGACACCATTGCTCCAGGTTCCCTTGACAACCACATCCTATGCCTAGCCTTGTGGCTCAGCCTCAGTGGCAGCAGGAGCCTCCAGCTGGTCCAAAACCCATCAGTTACAGCTCAATATTGGGCTAGGGTGGTGGGCTCTTTGCTGAATGTGCTTCCTTGTGCTGGGTAGAACTTGCACCAACACACTGCATGCTGTTACTTCTGCCCTTGAATCCTTAGGCCTCCAGTCCTCTCATCTTTCTCCTTGCTTCAGGGAAGCATTTGCTCAAGAGACACCAAGCTCCTATCAGTTACTAGCATCCCAAAAGGAAGTCAGGCTTCACCCACCTGCATACCTGGAAGCTGGTGCCTGCTCGTTCCAACAGCTACAGCCCAGCAGCCTGACCTCAGCTCTGCCACAAACTTGGAAGAGGGGAGAGCATGGCTAACCACTTGTGTGCTCTGATGGCACTCCTGCCAAGGTGTGTCCCTCAGTGCGTCCCTCACACTCCTCTCTGTCTGGTGCATCTCCAGACCATGAATCCAGCAGACACTTGTGAACACTGCAGAGCCCTGGGTGCAGGACAGGATGTTTCTCCACAGCAGGGACCACACAGTGTGCCTAAACCCCTCTCCGTACTATGAAACTGGGCAACACTTTTGCCATCCAGAGGGAAGACAAGCCCCTCAACAAGCAAAGGCTTTGGAGAACCTCAGGGAGGAGCTGGCAGGGACATGTTCTAGTTGTGGCACTTGTCTCACACTGCCTGTTCTTCACCATGCTGTGAGCTCTGGGGATCCCACAAGCTCTGAGATCCCATGGCCTCTCTTTCAAGGACTCCCCATTCCTGGCAAGTGACCCCTTCCCTGCACAGCTGGTGCAGGAGGGCAGGGAGGCTTGGCTTCTGCCCCACAACTGTCCCATCCTCTTCTGATGTGCGTTCTTTCATACTCCTCATTCTCAGTGGATAAGTCTTATCGGACGGAAAGCTTTTCCCAGGATTAACTAGGGATAAATCCTTTTCTCCCCCTTGCTATGACAGTGGCTGGATTAAGACCTTAACTACATGTGAACAGTGGAGGGAAGCTCTCACCATGGCCACAAAACATGAAGAACATGAGCCACAAAATCAGCAAAGAATTAAATCCCTATGAGGCAGGGGAAGGAAGTACTGTCTTAGAGCGAAATATTTAGACTGTGGAATACTGGCCAATTACAATAACTTTCTTCAAATAGAACATTTATAAGAATACTGGAATAAATATTTGAGAACACTATATACCAAAGCCTTGAATAATTTCTGATGCAAATGTGTTCCCTCATTTTTCAGGCAGCTTGGAATTGGGATGACTTCTTGGGGGGCTGAGTTGCACTGACAAGTCTGGTGGTGCATGTCCCTGCTGCCTGGAAATGGTGAAGCCCTTCTAGCAAGGGTCACCTCCCAGTTTGAACCAAACGGCTGGGTGTGCTGGAGTGTGGGGTGTGCTCGAACGTGAGATGTGCTGTCAGCTTCTAACACCTTGTCAAAAGCAGCTTGGGAAAGGGCTCTTCAGAGCTCTTCCTGGGAAGTGAGAGGGCAGTTTGTGACCTTCCTCTGTCTTTCAATCCTGTGTAGAAGGTTGCAGAGGGATGTGGACACAAATGAGATTCCTTAAATGGCCTTTTCTGAGATTCTGATGAACTGGGCTGTTAATTTAAGTCACACTCACTGCAGTTGTGTCATGGGACTTTTTCAGTGATGCTGGGGTTCACATCCCACTACCATGGCTGTAGAAGCAATGCAAACCCTTGACCACAGAGCCCTAGCAGATTTGGTGTCATCCTCCTGAGCTGATGCCCACTCTGGCCCTGAACAGCCCCACCACATGCTTTGCCTTCTATTTTGACCCCATTTTCCCCCACCATATGAACAACCTAGCCCAGTTCCATCTCTCTAAAGCTCAATTTTTGCTGACTCTGCACCCTTGTTCAGTGATTGTAGCCTTGGTGAGTGATCCCAGTCAGGCAGCACTGCTGATACTCTCACCCCTTTATCTGGCTGTCTCTTGCTTTTTGCTAAGCCCCTGGACAGGGCTGGCCTCTCTTTGGCCTGGCAGTCACCTCTCCATTTAACCTTAGCCCAGAGCCAGACACCTTGCAATTTTGCAGTACTGTCATTAATGCTGGTATTTTCCTACATTTCAGCCACTGCCACCTGATGCAACACTAAAACTGACTTTCAACACAGGCTAGAGTCATTCTTCATTGGCTGTCACATACCCATTATCCCACACGCCAGTAGGAAACAAGCTACCACGATACTCCTTGTGAGCCTATGGATACTCCGCTCTTCCTTATGTTAGGTGAGGTGGGGTTAGGGAACGAGTTTGGGAGAGGCAGACAGGCAAAGCCACTTTCACAAAACAAAATCTTCTGTCTTTTTAAAATATTATGCAGATCACCAATGCAGAACAAAGAAGTGGGGCTTAGGATGTATTGAAAAAGTATGATGACATCACACATCCTCCCAATGGATGGGATTATAGCATCAATGAAGACTGGTCAAACCATCATGAGATGATCCAACTGTGCTGATAAAACATTTCCTGAGTTTGGTTTTCTTAAAGAAAATAACCAGGTTTGGATGAAAGATCTGACTGACAAGAAATAACTTCAGGGTCAAGTTGCTGAAAAAATGGCACTGCCTCACAGATTCTTCTTTTTTGGCCTTGCAAGAACTTCCCAGCTTCCTGATAGTGTCAGCTTAGGCTAGGGACAGTCTCCAGAGTTGGGTACTGACAGCGCTGACAGCTTTTTCCTACAGTACTTTGCTCCTTACACCGTCTCTTGACTGCCAAACTGACCAGCTTCCTGCAAACCATGACATTCCAGGAATATATTACACATCTGTGAAGTTCCCCTCATTCTCTCCCATCAAGACAGTCAGCCCTTCATGTTGATGTCAGATTCCTATAAGGCAGAAGGGCAGCTCAGGGTTCTCGTGCACCTTGCACTTCTCTAGAGCTAAAGCTAGAGGAGATGAATGCCTTCAGAAATGACAAAAGACATTTGATTCATGGTGGCATTCCCGGCACATGCTAGAGGAGCAGCTATCTAGTCACCACTAGAGAGGTACTTTGATGGGAATGACCGGCAAAGTCCTGTTCCTCTCCATAGCATTCCCCAAACATGTTCTGTGCCAGATGTGTTGATACATCTGTTCATCTCTTCATTGGTATCACAGCTCAGTCTACTTGGATGCTGCTTCCATGAGGAGATTCCAAGAGATTTCCATGAGCTTTTCACTGTAAGAGTATGTTTTTGGTTGCTTTCAAGTTGCCAGACTGAAATTACCTGAACTGCCCATATCAGGCACACATCCATCAGCCTGGGTTACAAAGACACTCTGAATTGGACCAAACTCACAAGAAACACAGTCCACATATTTCAAATAATGAGACAGGGAAAACTATTTATTCATGAAAAGAACTGTAGTAGTTAGTCACCTCGCTAAGAAGCCTGTACACCTTCGGTGTACGCTTGGTCGAAGCCACTAAAAACATCATAGAGTTACAGTTGAGAGCAGGAAGCCTCCAGGCTTGCATCCTTTGCAGCATCCCTGTGGAAAACTATCCAGCCTCGACCAAACGATCAATTTCTGACAATGAATTCATGCCATCCATAACTCTTTCAAGTTAATGAGGAAAATTCTTGTAAGACATCACCATTGCTCCTCTTCTACCATTTTCTCTAGGGCTCTTCTTCTTGTCTTTCCTGCCAAGGCACAGAGTGTTTCCTGCAGTAGGCTTGAGGTGTTGACATAATGCTGTAACAGCTGTGGCATTTTCTTCATGTTTTTAATTCATTAATCAAACCTGAGCTCAGGACACTGGGAGCCTGACTGGCAGTGGAGGATCCTCCCTCTTCACCATTCCATCGACAATTCACTCCAAGATGTCTCCTTGCGCTCACCTAATCTTACCCTTTCCACTCTTCTGCAAACTCATTTACAAAGTAATTTCTGACAACAAGTGTCTCATTGAGAATGGTACCTAGACTGAAATAAGGAATTTAAATCCATGATGTGACTTTCCCAGAAAACAAAGCATCGAGAGGCTGACACCTGGCACTACAGAAAAGGTCTCTGAACTGTTATGCCAGTACCTTCCACACATGTTTAGGCACTCACCTTTGAACATCTTGCTCTGGATGTCTTGTGAGGACTGATACACTGACTGTTCATAAAACTACTGTTCCAGAAAAGAACCACAGGATTTAGGCTTCCCAACATAGGAGAAAAAGACACTTCCATGATGAGAGGTCCAACTTCGTGATACTTATATTTAGTCAGCAAATTTCTCTGCTCCTTGACGCGAATGATGGAGAGGCTGGGCAGACATGGCTATGAACACAAGAAACAGGGCTGCCTCAAGTCATACAGGGAATAACTCCTTACTAGGAGAAGCCAGGAGGAAAACACTTCCTTCTAAATGCTTGACTTCAGGGTTGTGTTCTTGGATTGTATTGAATTGACATGGAGATGCAACTCATGCCCAAGTAAAGGCTTGCTTTTGATGCTTTTTGACGCTTTTTGATGCAGTTCTTCTCTGTGAGTGAGACTGGCATCCTCTGTCTAAAGGAGAACACCCCACATTGGAGGCAGCAGCGTATTTCATGGCAGAAGTTCCCATTCTGTACAGGGAGAAAATGAGAACTCATCACACATCAGAGGCAGCATAAGGCATGACACGAAAGAATGAACCAAGAAGCTGTGAGGCAACATGATTTCAAGCCCATTAAATGAGGCTGGTTTGAAATTCTTTCTACAAACTCAGGACAATGGAAAAGAGATCCATGCCAATCTGGTTACTGGGGCTTGCAACTGCACCTAATTTTCTTAGAAGTACCAAGGCGAACGCTCAGTAGAATAGCACTGACCTAGAACTTCAGCAGCTTCTGTCATGCAGAAGACAGAGGACCTTGCATCCAAAGGCAATGCCATTTTTTCCTTCCAGGAAAACAAAGGATAAAGGAAGGACCAGGAAACACCTGAGGATTACTGGTGATGTCTCAGATTTATTTTTCACTGTCTGCTTATTTTGCTCTGACACTGAAAACCTCATTTCTACAATGCAAAGTTTTACATTTCTTCATGTACATAAAGACAGAATAAAGCTACAAACAGTTAACTTGGGAGACCTCACAGGCACGTGGAAGAGACATTGATGCACTCATGGCACTTGTCTGGTGCAGAATCTAGTACTTACCACTATGATGACTCCTGCATTAAAGTACTGGCTTAGAAGAATAGCTTCTTAAAAAATAGGGAGAAAAAGAACAATTGTTGACTCAAGGCCCACACAGCTGTAGAAGCAGTTACCTTCATCTTGCAGAACAATGGCTACATAAATAAATTCTTCAACGACCTCAGGCTATGGCCTGGACTCCAGTGGAAAGAGGCTTAACAAAATGCTATGCCAGAGTAAGGACCCAGCAAACACCACACAGGACTGCATGGGAACTCACACCACAACCTAGAAACATAGATTTTGAACAGTGTGAAATCAAAAGACTAGTTTTACAAGGAGACTTAGGAATTATTTCAGAGTAAGAAACTCAGTCTTAGGCTTAAAAAGGAGCAGTACAGTTTGCCCCAAGCTCCATTTTTACAGGCTGGACAAACCATCAACCCACAGGTCATTTATGAGGAAAGTTATGTGCACCAGAGCAAACTGCTGCCTTCTACTGCACTGGAAGCTTCAAAAATGACGGGGTACTGCCTGTGACACCTGAGCAACCAGACTTGTTTAGCTCATTACTGTAAGATGCAGAGATCCTGGGCCTGAACAAAAACTCAGGGAAATGGTGCTGGTGGAAGAAGAAAAAAAAAACACGTGAGGTTGCCTGTCATAACTGGTGTAACTGGAAGAACTATTTAAACAAAGTTTAGGAAGAGGATTTCCAAGAAAACACAGCTGTCCCAAAAGAGGACAAATGTGAATTTCCAGTGGGAAGACTTTAATCTCTAAAGTATTGAGAAATTCAGCAGAGCAGTTTGCAGCAGTGGTATACAGACCAAACAAGCCTGTTACATCTCCGTCCATGGACAGAGAGGTTCCTATCAAAGCATAGCTCTGCTGTGGCCAAGGCAGAGCTGTGATGTAATTTAAATGCCACTTTGCAAAAGATGAATTCATTTCATTACACCTTGGGCCAATGTCTGGCAGCTCAGAGAGTCAGCAAATGAAAGTATAAATCTTTCAAGATTTGGGCAAGAGAGACCAAAGAGCAGAAGTCAGGAACATGTCTGAAACCTACTGCAGACCACAGCTAGGGAAAGTGTAAGAATTAAATTCTTGCTTCACTTTTGTCAAATTGATCACCACCAAATGGTGAGATGGTAATGAGCAATTTCCTGCCTGGACTAGCCAAATGAAATAGAACTGCAATGTACTGGTCTTCTACCAAGGACCAAATGGAAGGGACTGGCATCCAACCAGCCCATCCTCAGAACAGGTCAGATCCCATAGAAGCAGATGGAAGGTGTTCAACTGCTCTGTCCACAGCACTGCATGATGATGTTGTAAACCTCTGCAGCACCAGGAAAGAAACACTGGTTCCTCCCTGAAGGTAAGATGATGAGACAAAGTTCCTGGCAGGCACAGAGACATTCTGATTACCTAAGAGGATAAGGTTGATATGATGCATAAGTTCAGGTTTATGTTCCTCAGGAGCACATATTTAGGGAATAAGCTTGCCCTTACACTCATAGGATTTATATTGCTTTTGAACATCTGCTGCTGCTATTGACTACAATGTGACAAAATAAAAGCTGAGCACAACAGATGATGCTACAATCTTTAATAGACTCGTTGATTGTCATATACCTAATACACCTAAACACAGTTCTCGACAGGAATTTTCCTAATTCTTTCATGCAGTTTGATGTCTTGCTGTGCACAGCTTTTCAGAGATAAGGCCTAAAAGAGCCACTGCACCCAAATGCACAGTGATTTTTTTATGCCTTCCAAAGAACATAGAGAGAAATCCCTGCCAGAAGGAATGATACAATTTGCTGGCCTAACAGGCCAAACTGAGGGTAAATACTCTTCTGGGAAGTGAAGTTCTCAGGCCAAAGCTGCAGACTTCTTAGCTCAGGCTCACACACTACTGGGGATAGGGGTCAAACAACTCACATATGAAACTCAGGTTTTAGCCATTTACCAATCATGAGTAACAGATTTAAATTTAACTTTTCACCACATAGCTTGGATACCATAGAATCACAGAATCCCAGAATGGTATGGGTTGGAAAGGATCTTGAAACTCATTTTGCTATACCCTCTGCCATGGGCAGGGACACCTTCCACTAGGCCAGGTTGCTTCAAAAGCCCTGTCCAACATGGCCTTGCACACTTTGAGCAATGCAGCAGCCATAGCTTTGCTGGGCACCCTGTGCCAGGGCCTCCCCACCCTCACAGGGAAGTTCCTCTCAATACCCCAATAACCCTCCTCTCTGGCACTAGGAAGACATTCCCCCTTGTTCAAAGTCCCTCTCCAGCTCCCTTGAAGCCTCCTCAAGTACTGAAAGGCTCCGGTAAGATCTCTTCCCCAGGCTGAATAATCCCAACTCTCAAAGCCTTTTTTTTTTTTTTTTCTCTCTCTGATTAATTAGACTTTATTGTTGGAAAATTATCAGACAAAATATAGTGCTTCGGGGTTTTTTTTAACAAAACTTTACCTTTTCCCTGTGGTGCCCTATAAATAAAGTATCAAATAATGCTTATCCTTTTTAAATCTGCAATCTTACATGTTTCATTCTTGATGGACATTCTTCAAAAAGAAATATGCCACATTAATTTCTACACAGACTGAATTCCTTCAGATTTCAGATATTAACTTCAGATTCCTATAATCCAAGACACAGGAGACACAGTCATGCTGTTTCAGTGTCCATTTCAGAAAGACAATTGGGGGTGTTTTTCCACTGGGCAATTCAAGTGCTCAGACAATTATTCCTGGCCTTCAGCGTTCCCGCATTCAGGCTGCATTTTAGGGGGGGGGCATGGTGGGAGCAGGACAGAGTAGCTCCTGAGCTCAATCCCTTCACATTTCAAGATGAACAAAAGGCACAGAATTGAAGCAGGAATATTTAAGATTTTATATACCCTTTAAATTAATGTTTTTTGGTAAGCACGGGCACGTTCAGGAGCTTCTCCTCGGTGACTTCCCAGAGCCTTCACTTGCGCAGCAGGACCGGCACCCGCCGAAATCCGCCCGGAGCCTCCGTAAGAGTTCGGCGGCGGGATCCTTCCATCCAGATGCGTCCCGGAGCCGCTCCCGACGTTCGGGACCGGAGGGCCCCACCCCCTCCAACCTGGCACCCAGCAGTCCGCGTCAGCTGGTGCCCCCCGCGCACACCGCCGGCACCGCGGCGATTGGGTCACTCGGCTCCGGCGAGTTTGCCCAGGGTCGGACGGGGCTCCCGCTCCTGGGCCGCCTCACCGCGCAGCCCGGCCCCACCACACCCGCTCCCCCGCCCTAGGAGGCCGCGGCGGTCGCTCCCGCGGCACTGAAGCCCTCGGCTTACACCAGGACGGAGCCTGAGGCAAAAACGGGGTCCCGCCCAGGGCCGCGGAGCGGCCGCGCGCGCCGCACTCACCCACCTCCGCCGCTCCCTCCCGGCCGCGCGCGCCCGTCACGCGGCGGCGCAGAGCCCGCATTGGCCGCGCCGAGGCACTTGCATCACGTGCCTCTTCTTGACCAATGGGTGGCAGCCGCGTGTCTCCGCCCAGCGGGGGCAGTTGCGGCGCCGGGTGCGATCCCAGCACCGCGGAGACAAAGGGGGGCCGCGGTGGAACTGCTTATACCGCACCGCACCGCACCGCACCGCACCGCACCGCACCGCACCGCACCGCACCGCACCGCACCGCGAGAGGGCGGCGGGGCGCGGCGGGGCGCGGCATAACGAAGTGCAACGCTGCGCAGGCTGCTCACCCGGCGGAGGACGTGACCGGCAGGGGGCGGGGAGGGCTCGAGGCGCGCGCGGCCGCCGGTGCATGCGGCGCGGGCCCTAGCAAGATGGCGGCCACTGCCGCCATGTCCCTGGGCAATTACAGCAGTCTGAACCGGGCCCAGCTTACCTTCGAATACCTGCACACCAACTCGTGAGTACCGGCTGGAGTGGGGCGGGCCTGCGGCACCCGGCCTGCTCGGGCACCCGGCTCAGTGCAATGGGTCTGGCCGAAGCCACGCGCGCCCGTGGGGCTGAGCGGCCCCCTGCCCCCGGTCCGGATGTCTTGTGGTCCCTCCGGGGACCGGCTGTTGTACTGCGGGCAGATCCGCGGGTCACAGAGAGCTGGTGTGTGGGGACAGGAGGCCTCGGGAGAAACGGGGAGGCCCTTGGGCAACCAAAACCGCATGGCTGGACCTCTGCTGAGCAGTGTGTGTGTGCTGCCATGCCAGCCACCATTCCTCTGCAGCATCTGGCTTTGTGTGTGACTCAGCGTTTTGCAGGTTTATTTTTAACAGGATTATGATACTCTTTTTCCAGTCAGATTTTTGCATGTCGCCAGTGAATTCCCCGAATTAACACCTCTTGAGAAGAGGCAAAGCCATTATTTAAAATGAGTTTCTTCTAAGCGCATGTCTAGAAAATGAGAAGCACCATCAGGAGGCAGCGCTTAGTGGCGTCAGGCACCCATCAACACCTGCCTGCTGCTTCTAAGCCTTGTAATGCCATTTATAGAGGAGATGAAAGCGCTTGTTCTGCCCGAACTGGAAGAACTCTCTGGAACCATTTGGCATTGCTTCATTTTGATCAGCTGGTCACCGGCGTAAGATTGCCTGCTGGTGTTCTGTGGAAGAGTTGACTTACTGTTATCCATCCATAGAAGAACTAATAAAGTACAAGTTTATCTTTTTGTTTCCCCTTTCAACATGAGAAGGATCACAGTGGTCTGCAGCAGTCTAAAGATGGCACAGAAACATGGGCAACTTGGTTTCAGAGTATTTTTGTCTGGTTCTGTTGGTAATGAGATACAGCTGCAAGAGCAGTGCAAGAGCAGTTAAGACTAATCTCACATCTGCTAGGACCACTACAATCCATTTATTTTAGGAATCAGGAAAGTAATGGGCTTTGAACAGGGGAATGAACCTAGTAATGGCTCCAATGTCACATTTGGGTCTGCTCTCTAGCTTGGCTGCTAGCGGTTGCATATGGAGTGAACAGTCTGGTGCCTGAAGATGGACAATACGGAGTCATGTTGTGGTGCTGTTGTTCATATGTGAAATTCTCATGTCCAGCTCCAGAAGACAATCTTTTATTATGGATTAGAAGACCATGCAGATGATGGCAGTGCTCTGTCTGCAGGTTATGTTTGCCTACAAAGCTCCAGAACTCTGACCATCTTCATAAGCAGAAAAAAGCTTGTACTGTAGAAAAGACTGAGTTGTTGCTGCTGCTCTCAAGTATATTAAAGCTACTTCATGTTGCCATTGTGATTACACTGCTGTCTGCTTGTGGTGTGCTGCATGTCTACAGTGATACCTGCATTACCGAATTCTTGGGAGGAGCTGAAAGCTAATGCTTGGATAAGCCAACGCCAGAGCTTCTTGTCCTTCGTGAGCAAAGAACCTTTTGAGGTTATGGGAATAAGTGCATAAGTCAAATGCTTCCCTTAAGAATGACAACGGGAGCAATGGAAGTCATTACAAAAGCAAAGAAAGTGCCAAACTAACCTATAAGAAACAACCTTTCCTACTCCTTCAGTAAAAAAATGAGCAAAAATGAAAGAAGAGCCAATACCCAAATCAACCCAAGGCCAGCATAGGGATTTTGATAGAGGAAACTGGTCTTTTGAAATGTCCTCTCTTGCTGAAGATGACCATCCCATCACAGATAAATTCTAGTTCAGTGCTAAACGTGTTCCCATAGTCAAGGAGATTGAAATTCTTTAAATAGCAGTGAAAGACCAACCATCTGGCTGTTGGAGTGCAGAAGAAAACCATGCTTGTTTTTTTCTTTTTCTTCCTTTTTAAGATCTTCTCTCAGAAAAGTTTCTGTATGTTTAACTCAGAGTGCTCAGTCTGAAGTGCTTTACAGGAGATAGTTGATCAGGTCTCTGAGCTTGAGGAACTGCGGCAGATCTTTACAATTGTGGCTTAATGCTTACATGTCTGATGGCACATTGAGTTGAGCCTCCAGCATCTACATGACTTGATTCAGTTGCCGTATTTCTTTAAAAATAAAAATATCATCGTGCTTTACCAAGTGCTTTACATGATGAATGGTTGAGTGGGGACAGACCTCTTAGTAAGTTCTAAGTAACTTTTTAGTAAGTCTCTAAGTATGAGACAGAGGGTAATGGCTTTAACCTGAGAGTGTAGATTCAGACTAGATAGAAGGAAGACATTCTGCCCTGTGAGGGTGGGTAGGCCCTGGCACAGGTTGCCCAGAGAAACTGTGGCTGCCCCATCCCTCAAAGCGTCCAAGGCCATGTTGGATGGGGCTTGGAGCGACCTGGCCTAGGGGAAGGTGTTCCTGCCCATGGCTGTCGGTTGGACTAGAGGACCTCTAAAGGTCTTTTTCAACCCTTATGTTTCTATGTTAAAGTTCTTTTAGATCCTAGAATGAAAATCAGTGTGCATAAGCGCATGAAAATTACAGGTACGTTGTTTTATGACTTTCCAGAGTCACCTGCTTGCCTTCACATTGGTTTTCCTTAACAATTAAATGGTGTTACATTAAGATACTTCCAAAGTTATTCATTGAGATGGTGCCAAAAATATAACCATCGACCAACCAATCTGTATTTGCATATTTTAAATATTTATAATAAAAAATTGAAGGAGTTTGTTAAAAATTGAGGACCTGAAATAGTCTTCTAGCAGTAGGTAGCCTTTAGCTTGTAACTTGTGTGTTGTTGTCCTGGTTAATTACAGTTGGAGTGGAAGAAGGTCTCTCAAATAGACTTCAAGATGACTAAATAATGGACTTGAAAAAAGCTAGTTATAACAGACTAACAATATCTCCCTAGCCTCCCAAATTACCTCTTCTTTTTGTTCTTTTTGTCTGTTTTGGCCTGAAATAGAGTGCATTACTTAAAGAATTGCTGTTGTTCCTGACGCATGTGCCAAAATAAAGCATTTTCCCAGATGTGCCCTCCTTCAGAACAAAAGTGAAGTCTTAAGTCTCTTATTAGTAATTAGGTACTTGTCTGCTGGGTCTAGAGTCCCAATAGGTGCAAGCAGGAGGTTCCTGCAGGAACTGCTCACAAAACAAGCTTCTCTTCCCTTGGGACATTACTCCAAATGATTCTTTGTAGAGGTGTTTGAAGTTGGTCGTGTTTTAGAGCTGTCTCACTTGACCTTTTGTCATTTACATTTCAATAAATTGCCAGTGTTGGACTCCCCCTCTCTATTCTTTGTCAAGTCTCCAGTTCTGTGTGGAGCTGGCTCAAATCAAAGATGGACATGTGGAATGGTCCAGGCCAGTCTTTGTCTACCCAGATGAGCTGTTGTTGACACTATGGATTTTGATAATACTTTCCTCCCTTCTATATGTTGTTTCACCCATTCTATGGCAATAATAGTTGTATTTTGGATGCTTTAAAACAGATTGTTGTTGCCTCTGATGATGCCTATCTAAAATAAGCTCACCATGTTTGTGGGTTACTTGAAAGCTCTGTTAGACTTCATTTTGACAACAGCTTGTCTTGTTTTTTTGAAGTTGTGTTTCAAGTAAAATAGTCCCAAACTTTTTTTGTGAGGTATGGGAAATGGTCACTGGTTGATCATGATGGATATGAAGTATTTCAGGCACTTTGACTTGTAAGGCAAGACCATGGGGTTTGTTTGAGATTAATTGATTACATCAGGCCAAAGCACTTCATGTGACTTTAGTTTGATATTGACAAGTGCATTCAAATTAATAAATTGAATAGAAGATTTTTATACTGTATATTCATTTCTGTTAGTGATAAATAGCTAGAATGAATTTCATTGGCTTGTAGCAAGGTTTCCCTTTGCTTGTGTCAGCACAAGATGTTGTAGTTTTGGGAGATGGTCAAGATCAGTACAGTGTCAGGCTATGTGGAGATGTTTTGTTTTGCCTTTCTTATCTATAAGATGTGTGTTATCAGTTGTTTTGTTCCAGCATCTTTCTTTGGAAATCCTTATTTGTATCTTATTTGCATATTTTCTTTGAAGTATTCCTAAAATTGTGGAGTAAAAGGTGCTCATGAAGCATAGTTACTAGTACTAAAGCATCCATCCATTTGCTTATGGGTTACTTCTTAAATAAACGTCTGTGATGTTGTCCTGTGAAGCTGAATAGACACTTGTAAACTCAAGAGAACACTTGAAATCTGTAATCATCTTACATATCTGCTCGCTCACCTCCCCAGTGGGGTGGGGAGGTGAATCATACAAGGCTAAAACCCATGGGCTGAGATAAGAACAGTTCAAAAATTGGAACAAAGAAATGTACGATAATAATAGGAAAAAGAGAGAGGAATGAACCCCAAAAGTCAAGTAATTATCAGTATAATTGCTCAGCATCTACTGACCCATGCCAGGCCTGTCCCCCAGCAGCAATTGGCCCCTCTTGGCCAGCTCCTCCGGTTTGTAGGCTGAACAGAACATTCTGTGGTACGGAATATTCCTCTGGCTGGTTTGGGTCAGCTGCCCTGGCCATGATCCCCTCCAGCTTCTTGTATAGCTGACTAGCATAGGACACTGAAAAGTCCTTGACTTAGGGTACGCATGGCTTGGCACCACACATGGGTGTATTACCAACATTATTCTCACACTAAATCTAAAACATAACTCTGTAACACCTACTAAGAAGAAAATTAACTCTATCCCTGCTGAAACCAGGACAGCAGGAAATCCTGTTGAAAAGAAGGAATACAAAGATTGTGTTTCTATGGGAGCTTTCTGATTGGGTAGATAGTCTTCCAAACACAGTTCCCATTGGTCTTGTCTCTGTGGGAGAGTGGAGATAAGGTTCTCTGTTCCTTGTCTCTGTTCCCATGGTTTTAGTGAAGGCTGATGTGTTTTCCTCTGACTGGAGCTGTATTGATGGGTTCAGTGTGATCACCCTGAAGATGGATATGAAAGCTTGTTTTGTGGTTATTAACAGTGTAGACTGCTATATATTTTATGTGTGGGAAGTACCTATGTGTCTGGTCTTGGAAGGCTGAAAATATGAACAAATATCTTCTCTTTGGTCACCTGTTGGCTGTATGTGAGGGTTTTGTGCAAACTGGAACATGTTGATAAAACTAGTTTCTGAGGTCTTGGTCTCTTCATTGAACAACCTAGAGAAGCAATGTGTCCCATCAACTGTTTCTCCACGTCTTTGCCATCAACATTATGGTGGATGTGGCTCATCTATGTTTGAAATAATTGTTAGATTTTGAAGTTAGGTTGCCAGCTTGGGCATGAAGTGGAGATATGGCATTTATGTCAACAGACAATGTATTATAATGATTTTTATTAGCTACGTACGTTTTTCTCACCATCTATGTTCTTTCAATGTTGAGGCATATAACTAATGTCTTCCAAATGGGAGCTGCTTATACGAGGTGGCGGTTAAGAGGCTGGAAACTAAACATCTCTTGAGATTGTGCTAAAGTGGTAGCTGGGTTCATGATTTTAGCGTTAAGCTGGGAAAGTGGTGTGGTACAATGGTGTCAAAAGACTCTTTCTCTGGATAGTAGCAGTTGCACCTGCTGGATGTTAGCCAGGATCTGGAAGCTTTTTTTCTGTCTCAAATAACTTCTGCAATGGGACTGTGTGCATGGGGGAGACACACCTTGTTCGTAATGTTGTTCCAGAGCGGCTGTGGCTACCACATCCCTGGAAGTATTCAAGGCCAAGTGGGACAGGGCTTGGGGCAATGTGTCCGACCCATGTCAGGAGGATTGGAAAGAAATGAGCTTTAACAGCTTTAAACTGTTCTGTGGTTCTATGATAATCCTCATCTGGCCATATTTACTTATAGGCAGTATTTAGTTACCCTGAAAAGACCTGTCAGTGTGGTGCATTAGGACTTCCATGAACTGTTGACTGGGTCATAGGCTAGTTAATTGGCTCATCGTGTTCTCTATCATGTCTGTGTAGCTGTGATATGTTTTAGACCACAGTGAGCTGCAGTTTGGGGCTGACTGGCTACTGCATAGCTGCCTCTGGCAGACCGTAAATCACTCGTTCCTGGTCTGCTGTCAGCCAGACTGTAGTGTTGTACCCATTTGACTGGATTTGTTTAAAATCTAGTTGAGATTCTTATTTATTTAAGGGTCTCTCTTTTTTTAAGTGTTGGTATAACTCTGCCGACTTCTGTGTTTCATTGCAGAACTACGCATGAATTCTTGTTTGGTGCCCTTGCTGAACTTGTTGATAATGCCAGGTATGTACCTGAGATCACCTAATTCCCAAGGTAACTTCGGTTAAGATTCAAATCACCTATGTATTATTTGATCTTAGGCAATTTTCACTTCTGGTAGACTTAACAAGGAAATAGAAGACATGGCTGCAATTTAGTATTAATATTTCACTTGCTCCTCTTACACTGCCACATCAAATCCCTAAAAAAAAATTTCTTCCCGGAAAGATAGGTTTGAATGAATCCTGAAACAACTCATTTTGGAAAGGAAATTGATAGCAGACACAAGATAGATTTAAAGAAAAAAACTAGTCTGCCTTTTTGTGTAAAGAAGTTGCTAAAATAAATATTACAGGAGCTGTGACTCTTCTGATATCTAAATAATCATAGTGTCCAACATGACAATGAAAATCAAATCAGGAGTGGTATGCTGAAAAATAGAGCAAGAAGAGTTAAAGGAGTTTTTGACACTTGAGGAGATACGGTCTAGAAATTGCAGGTGTTGGGCTACCTGTCTCACTTGTGTGTGGGGAATCCACACTAGCCTCTCAAGCCTTGTATGCTTTTCTCTTGATCTGCAGGAAGTACTGTCATGAAGCACTATGGAAATATTTTGAGATTGTTTTCTCTCAAATGTGATTTGTCACAGTGCATTTTGTGATGTAAAGAGCTGAAAGTGGGGCATTTTTGAGCTGGAGAGATTCTGTATATGTGTGTGTGTGTGTGTGTGCATGCGAGCTGGTGCTCTGCTCAGGGTTACTACAAGGTAATAAAAAGTAGGGTCTTTGGGGATGGTTATTCCTTTCCTCTTGGTTCCCCTCTGGCTGTAGAGAGGTTGTCTTCTGGGAAAGAGGTAGCTGGACTGGGCTGGAGGTACAAAATCGAAACAGCGGCTGTGGCATTTGTCAAGTGAGGGTTTGTTACAGCGCTACAACTCCACTCCTCTAGTCAGCAAACCAAGGTTGGTTTGAGAAGAGGGCAATAGTGCTGTATGTGCTGTACTTTCGAGTACAGAGGAGGATGCAGTGTGTGAGGGGCCTCACTTCAGTGATCTTGTAATGACAGTTTCCTGTAACAATCTTAAATATATTTGGATGAAGCTGTATGTGGAGTTACTTAACCTTTTGTACACAGCTTGACAGAAGAACTGTAGAGGTTGTTTGCTTTGTACAGGAGGGAGCTCAGAAGTGTGTATTTATTTGATTCCCAGTCCCAGAATTACTTTTGTTAGAATGCCAGTGGTACTTCCTCTCACCAGAACTGTTTGTGTGCCAATGTCTTATGCTGGAGTTTAGGTTCAAATAGACAAAAAGTAGGGCAGTGTTTTCTGTCAGGGATGACTGTGGGGCCTCTGTGGACTTTGATCTGTGCAGCCACTTCACTTGGAAATGACTGTATATGCCTGGATTTTTAGCTTCATTTCTGTTTAACATTTGAATAACAAAAAATTCTGGTTTTATTTCTTTGTAGAGATGCAGATGCCACGAGAATAGACATTTATACTGGTAAGTCACTCCTGCTGCTTCCTTGCCTGTCGGCAATTAAGTCAGTAGTTAACTTGCATATAGGCTGCAAATGTGTGTTGTCCTTGATAGAATAAGAGTGAGGATGCTTATGCCCAATCCTGGGGTCAGTCCTGGGCCCTCTCAGACAAGAAAGACATTGGGGGCATGGAGCATGTCCAGAGAAGGGCAAGGGAGCTAAAGAAGGGGCTGAAGCACAAGTCTGATGAGATGTGGCTAAGCAAGCTGGGAGGACTCAGTCTGGAGAAAAGGAAGCTTGGGGGGGCCTTCTTGCTCCTACAACTTCCTGAGAGGAGGGTGCAGCCAGGTGGGCTCTTCTCCTGGGTAACAGGTGACAGGAACAACAGAAAACAGCCTCAAGTTGTGCCAGGAGAAGTTTAGATTGGATATTAGGGAAAATTTCTTCACTGAAAACGTAGTCAGACACTGGAACAGGCTGCCGTGGGCTGTGGGGGGGTCACTATCTATCCATATTTAAAAAATATATACGTCTGGTGTTTAGGGACATGGTTTAGTGAACTCAGCTGTGTTATGTTTGTGATTGGGCTTGATGATCTTAAGGGTAATTTCCAACCTGAATAATTCTATTGTTCTACCATTTCTTCTGTGCTATAGTGCCTGTTGTCTTTACAAATACCTTGGGGAAGAAATTAGGTCAGCCTTCTCCTGGGGTCAAGTGAAGTGAGTTGCTGTTTGTAATGGATGCTAAAAAACTCCACTGACAAAATACAGTTTTGTAGCACAGAAGTGAAGAAGTTCTCAGTCATTCTGTAACAAAAATCTAGTGCTCTTTCTTACATCTTAGCCATATTGCAGGTGTAAAAGTCCCATTTGTCGTGTTACTTTTGTTAACACTGATCATGTTTTATGGAACTTTAAACTTCTGCTTATGGGAGCAGTGAATAACTCTTCCCTTCCAGAGCGGCGAGAGGACCTACAAGGTGGATTCTTGCTATGTTTTTTGGATGATGGAACAGGAATGGATTCAAGTAAGTGACAGAAAGTTACACTTGCATTTGCAAGCTGAGGTTTCATGTTATGGTTTAAGATGAATTAACAGCTTAGTTCCATTGGAAAAGGCATGTTCCATGCATGTATACATGTTCCTGCCTCTCCACTGACTCTTTCACACCGTATCACATATCAAACCATTTACCTCTTCAATTGCAGAAAACTAATCTGGTCAAAAGAAAATTGTTTTGCTGCATTATAGAGTTGGGTCAGCCTGGCCTGAGTTTCCCAGTTTACTGACGTGGCCTTGGGGCTAAAGGGAGAATAGTAGAGCAAGAAGGGAAACAAGCGCAAGGTTTGATGGCATAAGCCTTTTCCCCATCTGGCTGCTAGATGATCATTGTATCTCAGCTCTAACCAGGTGTGCCATGACAGATATTAAAGGCTCTGCTTTGAAAACAGTTTGCCATTGTTTCATCCTGGACATGGTGTCTGAGATCAATACTGGACAATATAAAATCTTAGTAATATGAGAAGAATATAACAAATATATTTCTGCCTTGTAAGTATTGGTATAAATTGGTGTTGTATCTAGAAAGAGAAAGCTAAAAGCTTTTCTGCTTTACTTTAGCATGATGAGCAGCACTGTCAACCCACCTTTGAGTCTTGAGGACTGGTAAATCATCCTGTGAGGAGCTCTGTGCAGGGCAGAAAAATTAGGTGAAACTGGGAGGTGAAGACAAAGGAAATGGGTAAATAAACAACAACTAACAATTTTGCACTGATTCCTCAGTACTTCAACTTCCTCTTGTGATATTTTCATAGTTTAATCCCATCTGGGAACTCAGCCCCATACAGCTGCTTACTCCTCCTCCACTGGGATAGTGGAGCGAATCAGAAGGATGAAAAGTAAGAAAACCTATGGGCTGAGATAAAGACAGTTCAATAGGGTAAACAAAAGCCATTCACACAAACACAGCAAACCAAGGAATTGATTCCCCACTTCCTATGGGCAGGCAAGTGTTCAACCATCCCCAGGAGAGCAAGCCTCCATCATATGAAACAGTGACTTGGGAAGGCAAATGCTGTAAGGCCACACGTTCCCCTCTTCCTCCTACTTCCCCAGCTTTATCTGGTGAGCACTACACCAAGTTGCATGAGGCTTAGGGCAACCTGGTCTAGTGGAAGGAGTCTCTGCCCATGGCAGGGAGTGGAACAAAATGGTCTTTGAGGCCCCTTCTAATCCAAACCATTCTGGGATTTTATGACATTGTCTGGAATCCCTTGGGTCGTTTGAGATCAAACACCCCAGACTTGTTCCCTCCCAACTCCTTGTGCAACCCAGCCCGCTTGCTGATGGTGCAGTTTGAGGAGCAGAAAGGGCCTTGATGCTGTGTAAACTGTGCTCAGCACTAATTAAAACACCTCTGTATTTGCAACACTCTTCTCTAAAACACAGTCCCATGCAAGTTAGCATAGAGAGATTGAACTCTATCCCAGCCCAAACCAGTACAGATATGAAGCATTTAATTCAATTTAATTTTTGCTTTGATACACAAATTTGCAGCTTCTATGAAGAAATTGGGTTTGAACTCTAGGTACCTTCTGTATATTGTTTGAAGTACAATTAAGGATGCTAAACAGATCTCTCAAGAGTGCTTTTCTGCCACCAATGTAGCTGAAGGAAATAACAAAAAAATGCTCTGAGATTGAAGTGTGGCCTTCTCATAAGCCTTAGGATCAGGGAGAGGATATACAGCCTTCTCTGCCTGTGTTGAAAATTGTGTATTTCTCTGGAAGGTGCCAGATGTCTGTTCTAATGCTACAGAATTTCATGGTGGCTTTTATAGTGTTATTGCTTCTGTATTGCTGTTTTTGTGACAGAATGGGATTTAAGTATTGGCTATTGCTTGGTTTAAGGCGATTTAAGGGGGATGCTCTGAAATGAGTTATGTCCCCTTAGTTTTAACCAATCCCTTTCCACAGGAAATGAGTATGTGTAAATACAAGTGAAAAAATAACAGTTTACTAACAAGCAAAACAGCAACAGGCACAAAATAACAGTAAATAATCACTAGATACAAAATTGCTAAATCTCATGGACTCCCTGGGAACAAAGGGAAAGTCAAAATGGCAGAGTGACCCCTTTCCCCAAGATGATACTTGCCATGGGCAACCACATTTGGGGAGACAAGGGGAAAATGGCAGCAGCCCTCCGTCTTATCTCTCTGGTGGCAGCAGCTCCATTGGTGTATGCAGCTGACATGCTCCGGCAGCTGGTACTTGGTCAAGGATTAGAACCTGTGGAAGGACTTCACCTTCCTCTTGGTGGAGGCTGACAAGGCAGCCAGCTAAGGTGGCTCAGACTCTGTGCCTTCTCACATGGGCCAGGTGCTGCTGGCGGCTGCAGCAACTGCAGGGTGTGGGGCCTCTTCACTCCTCTCCATACTACATACCATACTACAGCTGCGGACAGGTGTTGAAAAATTCACTCTGAAACAATTTTTGGTTGTGAAATACAGCTTCTCATTTTGTAGCAACAGTTGCTGCTCTTGGGAGCACAGAAAACCTACCTTAAACAACGCCCTCTCGAGGTTGGAAAGAAACAGAGGGGAAAAAAAACCCCAAAGCAGAGCCTCTGCCTTGAGCAAAAGCTATGAGGGGAGGGAGAAAACTCTGTCTGAGTGCCTTGGCTTTAAAGAGCTTGACACTCACCTGCTCCACCCCCAGCCCTGTGGTTCTGATTCTGACCGCTCTGCCAGGTCTTTAGGAGACTATCAATTTTGGGCGCAGATGGATATGGAATACAATAATATTTGGGTTAACCAGGACAGCTATTAAGCGGCTTCTTTTGATTAATCTTTCAGCTAATTGTTGAAGAATTTTATCCTCATAGCTTGAAATGCTCAGTAAAGAAGATAGGCAGATCATGTGCATTTCAAGGCTATTTCACAGCACTATGCATTGTATACGGCAATTACCATGTAATTCACGTCCTTTGACTGGTTTGATGCTTGACCAAGGGCAGCCAGGTGGAAGCTCTGTGTGCAGCACCATTTATCTGTCAGCATGGACAGAAGCAGCTAAGGAGAGTCTTTCATTCAAACTCCCTGCATGGGCCTCTCTGGTTCCATCCCTAGCTGTAGGGATCTTAGCTTTAATTTCTCCTATTGCAGGGTCTACCAGTTTTAAAGATATCCTAAAAAAATCTTTTATTGGACTTTTCTCCCTTTATGCAGATGTTGCTTCAACAGAAATCATGGGTCTTGGGAGTGTTTAATTTTTGTACATGATAACTTTAATTAAAAATTGTTTTTATTGTACATAAAGCTGACATGTTAAAAAGAATAACTCGCATGACTTACTGTAGTACTGTTGGAGCCCATGCTAGTATGGCATCTTCCCAAGTCAACTGAAAAGATGGCTTGGAAGGCTAGATGAGGCACCATCTGGGAAGGATGAGTGAATAAACCTAGTTGTGTCTGGGCACTTACTAAATGGATGGAAGAGCTGAAGGCCTCAATTTAATTGTTCCAGTAACAAATTCTCTGTGTTACTCTGTCTTGTTGCTGCTTTCTTTGGTCTTGTTCTGTCTTGGACAATTCTAGATTTGTCTGGCAGGCTCTGAAAACAGAAGGATATAGTGAGGCAGTTGGTCAGATTTGAGTGCTCTATTTGATGGCTTCTGATTAGTAAGCCAAACGACAACTCCTCATTTCTAAAAATTAGGGGTGTTTCTCAAATGATTCTTGCTGCAGTTGCATTCAGTACTCACTCCATTGACTCTCTTAATGATCACTCTGGGTTGTGTGATCTCAAGATCAAAACACATTTGTATTCAAGCTGTAAACATCTCACACTGTAGTCATGAGTTATCATAAGGTCTGAGGATTCAGTGATGTCACAGGACAGCTCTTTTCAAAAGAACCATCATTTCCTGCAGAGAGGTATGAGAATTATAGAATCTTCTGAGTTGGAAGGGACTCACAAGGATGGTGGAGTCTGGCTCCTTGGCCTGCACAGGACACCCCAAAATCCTACCCTGTGCCTGAGAGAGCACAGAGCTCCTGGAGCTCTGTCAGGCTTGAGACCATGACCACTGCCCTGGGGAGCCTGTTCCAGTCCCCAGCCAACTTTTCATGAAGAACCTTTTCCTAGTTTCCAATATTAGAAAATATATTATTATCCAATAAATACCCTCTGCCCCCAACACAGTACTGGCCCAAAATTTTGACGTTTTTTGTAAGGAACTAGATAGGATTCCATAGAAAACCAAACAATAGATCTCATGCAGCACATCAGACTTCTCAGACCTATCAGTGAAATTACTACTCAGGCTTGAAATTTTACCTAATGCCTGGCTCTGAAGGTGATGCTTGAATTTAATGGATCAAAATACAGGTTGAATGATTCAATGGATCAACTTGTAGGTTGAGAAAGTATAACAACTAGTTTAGGAAGAGACTGTAGTTTATTTCATAAACAATTAAAGAAAATAAGTCTCTACCTGGCATTTTCATCATAGAAGCACTCAGGTTTTAAAGTACCTCCAAGATAATTTGTTTCAGCCTTTCATGGGAAAGGGAAGAGATGATTTAGTACCCTTTCTCTCCAGTGATGGGGACTCCACCACCTACCTGGGGAGGTTGTTCCAGTGGTTGATTAAATGACTGATTGATCTCAAAAAATTTACTTATTTTAAAAAGAAGCCTCTCCCAGTGCAACTTGTGTCTATTGCCTCTTTTTCATGTGGCTCCTAGGGAAGGGAGAGCCTCTATCCTCTTTGTAGCTACCCTTCAAGTACTGTAATACTCTGATGAGATTCCCCCTGGGCTCTCTCTTCGTAAGGAAGGAGACCTAGTTCTCGTCATAGGGCAGATCCTGCAGCCCTCTGATCATCTCCTTTGTCCCCTGTTCAGTCTGTTTACATCTTTCCTGAATTGAGGAGGCAGAACTGGACGCTGTACTGCAGGTGGGGCCTGACAAACGTGAAGTTGAGTGGAATAATCACATTTCCATCTCTTTGGCAATGTCCCTGTGGATACAGTCCAGGATCCTATTTGCCTCAGTTGCTGCTGTGAGGCACTGCTGGATCATGCTTGTTGTCCACCAGGACCCTTCCAGAAAGGCTGCTCTTCCCAACCTGCAGATTCCAGTCTGTGCTGGGCTCTTGAGTTATTTAATCCCAGATGCAGTACTTTACATTTCCCTTGAACTTCAGACACAATTTTGCTTGCCCACTATTCCAGCCTGTCCAGGTGTCTAAGAAAGCATTTCTTATGTGCCCAATTTACCCCCATCAACAAAGCTGGTGTGAGTCCAAGAGTAGCCCAGTATCCAGATCCTGTATGGAGATGTTGAGCAAAGTAGGGCATAGCATCAACCCCTGGCATCTCAGCTTGAGACAGGCTGCCAGCCAGAGTGAAAACCATTGATGATCACTCCGGGCATGACCCATGGACCAGTTCCCTACTTGTTTTGTATACCGCTTGCCTGGTCTGTGTCTCCCCTCTTTGTTCAGGAACAGGCTGTGGTAAACTGCGTCCAACACTTTGTTGAAGTCCAGCCACTGCTCTATCCAAATGGACAGAAAGTGCTGCCTTGTAGAAGGCGACCAAATCAGTCAGGTGTGACTTGCCTTTGTAAATCTCTGCAGACTTAGCCCAGTCACCTGCCTTGTCTGGCTTCTAATATTTTTAAGAGGGCTTGTTCCACTGGTCTTTTAGAGATTGAAGCAAATATATCAGGTCTTGCTTTTTGAAGTTTGGTGGCTCAAAACAGCTTTTGTTTTAATGGAAGCTGTTAATTAAGTAGTAGTGTCTTGGTTGCTTCATTAGATCTTGTGTTTTAAATACTGTTTATCCAAGGCTGACAATGGTGAGGAACATTGTTTAACTGAAATTCCAACTCCTACTTTAGAGTGTGTGTGTGGACGCACTTGAGTGTGGGGACAGTGACTCTTGGCGGCTGCTTTCAGGAGAGCAGTCTACATAATCCTCAGGAGAAAATGTCTCTTTAACCTTGTTTAAGGTTAAATCTTTAACCTAAACATTGATGTTTCATTAAAGTTAACAGATTTTTAAAATAAATTACAGGAGCATATATCAAAGTGATTTGTCAGTCACTGTCTGTTTCCAGTCATTGCCCCATGTGGGGTTGGTGTCCTGTGTTTGTTACAGTGACGAAGGACCTCACAGCTTCTCCCTTGTTCCCCTATCCTTGGGCAAATTGAACTTGGCTTTAGGCTAATTTCCCCCAGGTAGTGAATTAAATTCTTTAGCTCTTGGATATCTTCTGAGGATGCTGTTGAGTCCACTGCAAATACTCCACCTAACGTGAATACAGCAGAAGAATTTGTGGAGAAGGCAGGAAGTATCAATTTCTCTGCTCAGAATTGGACTTTCTTTAGTGCATTCTCAGCTGAAGAGCTTGGAGATACAAGAGGACTCTGCTCAACGAGCAAAGTGGGGTCTGACTTCAGGAATGCTCAGGAACTGAACAGCTCCATCCACCAGTTCCTTCATCCCAGGCATCCAGTGTTTCTTATGAAGAATCTTTTTATGTATTTCTTGGGCTTTGAAGATCAACCTGCTATCTTGACCATCTTGAGTGAATTTCTTCAGCTTGTTTTTTCTCATCTTTGTTTTCCATAGCTCTCCCTCCCCCATTTTTCTTCCAAAGGAGTTAGGCTTTTTTTAACCCAGTAACTCTGAGACACAACAAAAATAGTGTGACTAAAATAGCCTTAAGTGAAACACCCTCCAGAGTCTATAAAGAGCTGGAAAAATTAATTTCTATCTTGATTCTTGGGAGGATATAAGTATTAAATCTCTTCTAAAGACCTTAAAGGCCCCTCTGCTCAGCATGACCTTCATGCTTCTGCTCTGAAAGAAGAGTCATAATAGGGTGGTTTCAGACATCCGACATTGAGTGACAAACCATCTGGTCACCTTTCCTGAGAGGGGAAATGCTCTTGATAATTACTCTTTACCTTTTCTAGGCTTCCTAAAAGTTTCTTAAAAATAATTACTGAAAAATGTTTGTAAAGCAAAAAGGTCCCAACAGTCCTCCTCTTTTTAGAATATCCCTATGTGCTTTCCTTCCCAGGCTTTAAAAATAACACAGTAATAGTAGTTAGAGTAATAATAATAATAATAATAATAATAATAATAATAATAATAATAATGACATCATCATCACCAACATTCTTACCCAGAACTCAAATACAAAGCATTCCAGTGGTTTTGTTCTTTGGCTAGAAAATATTACAGTAGGCTGAAGGGAAGGCAGAGGTACCCTTATGCAGTCCAAAGCTGTTTCTGGAACAGCTGTGGAGCTCCATTGACAACAAATGCAGTTGAGGCAGTGAGATGTTTGAGCAGTTGTTCTCCAGTATTTGTGTCTTTAAATCTGAATATAATTTCAACTGAAAATGGCATTCTGACACCAGCTCAGTGATGTCATGTCAGACCAGTGGTGTTAGTACTGAATATCTTACTGTGTAACTGGTCAATGCTGATAGGCCTGTGTGAGTCTCCTGCATGCTGAAATCTAGCTTGTCCATGGGCTTAGCCTCCCTGTAGTTGCCTGGTGGGGTGAGTGATGTCTTGTGCTCCCTTATAGCTTGTGTATGCATTTGTTTTTAGCCTTCATGGTAAGGCTAAAATGCATGGTAAGGCAGTTTGTGTTCCTTGTCTCTGGAATTGAACTTAATTTTTTCCAGTAAACTCTCTGGTGAAATGATTACTCTCTCTTGGGGGAAGGGAAAATAATCATTCTGTCCTAGGGATGACATTAGAAGGCTTTATCCCTTGAACAATAGAAAGGCTGGAACTAAAAATGACAGACCCTCTCAGCTGTAAAGCCATTGTGTCATTTTGTCCTGTGCTAATGAAATCCTCTGCAAATTGCTGTAGGACCTGCTTGTGTTGACTTTCTCCCCAGATGTCATGCAGCCAGGGCTCCTGCAATCTGCTGCCAATGTTAACTTGTGTCCTACTAGTACTTTAATTAACCAGAGTGTTCAGTTCAGCACTGTGAAGAAATAGCAGTGTTTATTCTGGAGTCACAACCTTTTTAATAGTCCTGACTTATGCTCTAGTGCCAGTTCTCTCAAGTGTGTGGTATAAGTGGGACATGGAGTGCAATAGACCTGCTGCATCCTAGAGTCTTACTTTATGAGAATTGACAACTGTGGTTGACACAATTGACCATTTTTGTAATTTTTTTTTTTTTTAAAAGAAACGTCTTCATGCAGTTCAGATGGGACAGTGAACGAGACTGAAACTTAAAACTCTTTGTCAGCATCATGGCAGCTGTACAAGGCTTCTGGTAACATGAGTGCCCTCAAGCACCATGTATCTCACAGGGCTCTATGGTACCAGCTTCAGGATGGAACTTCAGCTTGGGATTCTGGCATCTTTTCTGGCCTATTTCCAATGGTGAAGGAGTTATCTTCCTTCTTTATCTAAAAGACGTGTGTGTGTGTCTGTGCACTGAAATAAGCCTTTTTTGTTCCCTGTCTCTTGTTGCAGATGAAGCTGCCAGTGTTATCCAGTTTGGTAAATCAGCCAAGCGATCACCTGAGTCCACTCAAATCGGGCAGTATGGGAACGGCTTGAAATCGTAGGTACAACAAGTGCCAGCCCCCTGAGGCTGGGGAGGTCATAGTCTAGCTGATCGATGTACTTTTTGCTCAGAGTTGTGTAGCTTTTTTTCCAGAAAAAAGAAAAAGCAGATGAACTCTAAGATCCCCTGGTTTGGTAGACAGGAGCTCTGTCAACATAGCAGCTACACTTTTTGCTCAGAGGTGTGTAGCTTTTTTTCCAGAAAAAGCAGATGAACTCTAAGATCCCCTGGTTTGGTAGACAGGAGCTCTGTCAACATCTGCTTTAGTTTTCCAGTGGCCAAGAAGGCTCTGTACAGCTGATGACAGTGGTTTGAGACTATGTTTGCATAAGGCAGAGGGTACAGGTCAGAGCTTGGGGAAAATAATGGAAGAGCTAGAAACAAAATGATAATTTCCCTTTTACAGTCAGGTAGTAAAATGTGAGCAAAATAGTGCTGCAGCCTCTCAACAGGAATGTTGTCTGGTGCAAGGCAGATGGACTTAAACCTTTTCCTTTTGTTCTTAAACCAAACAAATGCAGGGAGAAGGGGAATGATGGAAGCAATGAGAGGAGTGGGATTAAGTGCAGAGGAGCACATGTGGGAAGGGAATCCTACCGGCTGGAGTGGATTTGCTAGGAAAGACTAAGTTTTCTGTGTCTTTGGAAAAGTTACAGGGCTTTGTGACTTATTTTGGCTGTTCTGCTTTGTGCTCACCTATGTGGCTTGATTATATGCATCCTACTGGGAAATCCGCGGGACTCGATAACCTGGGGGGAAAAAATCCAGGATTAGGGGATCTTGAGACACTATTGGTTCAGCTGCAGTGCAGGACAGATCCCAGATCCTGACTGTATGCTTCCAGGACAGATCTCTGTCCTTTGTTAACCTTGAGTCAGAGGTGTACCGTATGATGTCTGAGAAATGCTGCCTGAAGCCCCAGCATGTGAAAGGTAAGTTGTGGTATCGCTGTGGTATGGACTTAAGCCAGTTTGAAGAGAAAGGTGCTGACATAACAGTAATACTTCTTTTGATGCAATGTTAATTGTTATCTGTTAAGGTGTTTTGGATGAATTTGGTAACAGGATAACTTGGTAGAGAAGATAGAGAAGACACAAAGACACTATTTGGGATAGGAGAGTGGGGAGGAAGAGGGGGCTGTCCCTTTTTGTGACAACAAGCTGCTAAGTTTTAGCTGAAGTGTCAGTAAGGCTTTAGTTAGGTTAGGAAATGAATTTTCTGTCTCTAGACTGCTGCATTTGATTCTAGGTACAGTGAAATAAGGAATGTGCTTGCTTTCTCACTGACATTTCTGGTCAGAGATTTGAAGGTTATTGTCACATCTTGCCTCAATTGTCTTTTCAATTTTTAAAAATTTTTGTTTAAACTTTCTACATAATATGAGTCTGCAATGTTGTGCACCTTTTAATTGTGAGTGGTGTTAAATGTTTTGAAACATTGTGAAAATGCCTGGATTGATATGCCTCCTGAAAGGAATTAGATGTTTGGAGACACATGGTAGTTACTGTTTCAGCCCTTCTGCCTAACCTGGTTTTGGCATCTCATAACTGAACATAATGGAAAGAAAGTGCAGTAATGTGGCCTGCGTTCTGAACAGTGTGGTACATCAGGTGTAACACACAGTCTGACCTCTGTCTACAGGGGTTCCATGCGGATTGGGAAGGATTTTATCCTGTTCACAAAGAAAGATAACACCATGACTTGCCTCCTCTTGTCACGGACGTTCCATGAGGAAGAAGGCATTGACGAGGTTTGCATGTGCTTCTTGTAATGAACTAATGTTGTGAATGCTGCCTCATCTGAACTTGCCTAGCTCTCACAGAAGAATCTGTGTCAGGGCTGGTTGCAACTCTGGAGGGATCAGTGTTTGGTTTTCTTTTGGCATTATGCTTGTAGGGCTTCTTTAAAGTCAACAGAATTTTTTTCCTTTTGGTTTTAATTCTAACTGAGAATTCTCTCTAGAGTATAGCAAGTTTGAAGGGCTTGTTTCAGTCACTTAAAAGTGTGTTTATGCTAAATTCAGGACATGCCCACATATCTAGCATTTTTCTTTCCCACCAAATTTGAGTTTGAGATGTATTTAATTTTACTGCTCTGATTTGATTTTGTGTAGAGAATTAAAACCTGCTACCCACAGGTCATTAACTGCAGGTATGTCTCTTCTTACAGACGTTTTTGATTTTTAATAAAAAGTCAGTGTAGTTCTACCTATGAAAAACTTATATATTTGAATAGATAGCTCGGGCATTATTGTTCCACGTAAGGTTGATAATGAAAAGTTTTAAATTTGCACTGGCGTGGTATCTCAGAAAGCATCTTCCATTAGGAGGGAGGGATTGAAGGGACCTGTGCAGAGAAGCTGGGGAGAGGCAATGCATGCTGGTAGCCAGCCCATGGCTGAAAAAGGTTGGGAGCAGTGAAGTAGTTCTAATTCCCCCAGCAGCTCTGATTACATTTTTGGCTTGACCACAGTTGTGGAATGGGATTTGTGTCCTTGATGTGCAGCTGCAGTGTATAATTCTAGCTGTATTTTTGCTCTAAATGGCAGAAACCATCCTTTAAAAAATCAAAGGCTGAGATCAAGATAAATATGAGTGGAAAGGATATCTGAGTTCGAGAGAGGAATTAAGCCAGAGTGGGTTTTTTTGAGTGTTTGAGTATCCATTACTGTACATGTGACTTGGGAATGGTTCACTCTGAGACTGATATTGTAAGAAGGCAACTCAGAGGCTGGCGAAGAGGGTCTGTGAGCATTTGACAGACATACAAACTACTGAAAAGCTGGAAAGGACTCTCATGGTGACTTATGGGGCTGTCAGGAGGGGTAAGTCACTGGACCATGACCTGCAGGAGGGGCTGACTGGAGTGGGAGAGCCTGAGTCACTCTCAATACAATGGGATTTGCAGGTCATCGTTCCCCTACCCACCTGGAATGCTCGGAGCCGTGAACCCGTGACGGACAACATGGAGAAATTTGCTATTGAGACGGAGCTCATTTACAAGTATTCCCCTTTCAAATCAGAACGGGAAGTGATGGACCAATTCAATAAGATCCGTGGTGAGAAAGGTACATGTGGATGCAGGTCACAAGTGAGATATTTTGGGTTTGACTGGGATTCATCTGGTTGACTTGTTACTTGCTCAGGCACCCTGGTGATCATCTTTAACCTCAAACTAATGGATAATGGAGAGCCAGAGCTGGATGTGACTTCTGACCCTCAAGATATTCAGATGGCAGAAACACCCCCAGAGGGAACGTAAGTGTGACTAGTGTAACAGGCCCTGATCAAATTTGCTGTAGGATTTGTCTATATACGGTGTGCATGGGGTTTTTTCAAGCTTCTCTTTTTGTAGTGAATTAGAGAATTTAGAAGATCTGTAGTTTCTTCTTTAGCAGTTTGGGGTTTGTGTGTGTGTCAGCCCATGTGTATTGTGGCTGTGTTTGGGGTGAATGCTTGCACTGGCTGATCTCAGCTCAGCCAAAGCAGCAGTCTGAGTGTCCTTTAGGCACCATAAAAAAAAGGAGCCCTAAGCTATATGTTTCATTTTCTACACATTTTTCATCTTTAAAACAAAGATGTTTTCATCAGAATGAGAGCTGGTTGTGAGTCAGTGCTGCTCCCAAACTGCTGTTTTTTGTGATTTTGTGGGAAAACATGAGGTATTGCACAGGTCAGCCTCTGTGGGCGGATGGTACGGGAGGTGGGTGAGGAGTATAATCACATCTGGCAGGCAGCAGGGAGCACTCCTCACTGCAGAGGAGCAAGAAGGATGTGCTCAGAGGGCAGCTGGAAGAACACAGGGCCCTAATTTTAGAGAGAGCTGGATGTTTGCTGAGTTGATCACCTGTAGCCTGAAAATGAAAAACTGAGCCGAAATGAGCCAAATGCTTGATTAAATCCCAGAACTCCATGTGCACACCTAGCAAGCTTTGCCTTTTTAATGAGATTACATGCTTCTTCCTTAAAGTGCTTGAATTTTCCATAGGGAATTTCAGACCCCGTAAAGCAGCTTTGTCTGTGTGTTAAAGTGATGATACTGAGCAAATTCCTTGGGGCCCTCCAAGGGATCTCAGTCTTTAATGCCTGTTTGTGAGGAAGATGTGATTGCTAGTGATCACTGCCTCTTCCTTCTGATGTTGTGGTACCACGTGTGTCAGTGAGTAGTGCAGGTTCTGTGGCAGCATACATACCCTCACTGAAGGGTAGAAAAGCTCTGGTAGGTGGGCACACTTAGTGTTGAATAGTCTAGTTTATAGCTTTGGCCATTATTATCCAGATGTATTTAAATTCCTCCTTGAGGCTGCCGTAACGTGTATCGGTATCTTGTAGCAGTAGTTGTGGTGTACAGCTCAACAAATAGTCTGGAGAAGACACAGATAGAAAAAAATGAAAAGAAAAGCTTTGCTTAATGTAGCTTCATGGTAATTAAAATAGAAAGACCTTTTCTTTCACCTGTCTGTTTTACTGAGGGTATCTCTTGGGCGTATTCTGAAGTAGATGGCTCTCTTGCAGCAAGCCGGAGCGCCGCTCTTTCCGTGCCTATGCTGCTGTGCTTTATATTGATCCCAGGATGAGAATCTTCATCAATGGACACAAAGTACAAACGAAACGACTCTCATGCTGCCTCTACAAGCCAAGGTAAGTGTTGGATACAAAATCTATGGATGTGGGGGACCATTTGGAGTTAGAGAAAAGGTGTAGTTTTTTGCTCTCCAGGTATGTCCTGCATGAATTACATTCCTAACCCTAACCCTAAAGCCACAGAATCAGACCATAAGAGAATGGCATGTGCTGTTGACATCATGGGAAGAGAGATACATAGTGGAAAATCTAATGCCTTTGAAAATTGCAAGAGTCATTGGTACAATTTGGCTCCCTTACAGAGCAAACAAAGAAATTAATATCCTGGTTGTATGAAATGCTGTATTCACACAAAACTTAGGTTAGGTAACTGTGTTGTTTTTTTGAGCAGAAGAAGGTAATACATATGGTGGGTGTTAGGCTTATTTCCAAAAAAACCTAGATCGAGCGCTTTGAAACAGCTTTTGCTTTTATATGTAGTTAATCTAGGTTTGAATAGAGATTGAGAAAAAGCTTTCCCCTATATTCCTTTTAAATGTCTTTAAATAAAAAATGTGACAGTGAGCTAGGGTGTGCTGTCATTTGGCTGAGCAGAGACTGGAAAAGGTACAGGGACAGGAGGGAAGAAGAAGAGAAGCCTGTATTTAAGTTTGCTTGAGGCAGGCTCTCTCTGGGAGCACACAGTCTGCATTCTAGATACCCTGGTATAATTTATTTGAGTAAAATAGTAGTAATTTCATAGAGTATTTGTGGATTTTTTTGTATAGCATTTTGGGCTCACTCTCAGCCTGCCAAGCACTGTTAGCAGCCACAGACCAGTGTCATGCTACTGACGTGCTTGAAGAGCCTGGCTGGTTTTTAACTTAGGCTTCCTCAGCTCCTTACGTGAGACTGTGTGAAATGGTATCAGAAACCTGACCAAAATAAAAGAATGTTACAGCCACTACTCCTCATGCTGGCCAGGCCAATTGTTTCCCTGTGGAAGGCAGGGAACTTGCCCCTCTAAATCCTGATTTACTGGGTAAAGAATCTCTGGATTTCCAGATTTTTGACTATGTTTTACCTGCATGTGAGGGCCTTGTACTGCTTTCACTTGTGCTGCAATCCGTCAAAAATACTAGGGAGGGAAACCAGAGGAGGACACAGGTTTTTATCTCATCAGAGACAAGCTTCTTGTGAGAGTTATATAGACAGGATGCCATCATTATGGGTGATGCTGCCAGCATCATGACAATATTAGGTGTCCCAGGTCACCTCAAATGTTCATCTACCTCAGTGTCTTCTTTTTCAAGTGGTCGGTAGTCTATTCTAAAGAGCTCCAAGCTGATTGATTAGTGCTGGTGGCAGGTGTATCTCACAGATCTGCTTGCGCCACATCTGAGCAGACCCCTGTGGATTTGCTTGTGGTGAGAGGCCAGTACAAATTCCCAAACACTGTAAAGACATTTACATTTAAAATCCCCATTCCTGCAACAGAGCAGTAAAGACTGTGCAAGGCCTTCCTGCAGAGCACTGTGTAAATCTTCCCAGACTTGTGGCAGTTATTGTGGCTTTACTGGGCCTCTCTGGAGAGTGTTCAGACTGCTGCCTTCTGGCTGGACTTCCTGATGCTAGCTTTGGGCTCCAGAAGCTCCATGGTGTCACTTTTGGACACGCCATGACACACACAGACACTGTCTGGTGAAAAGGCATAAAACTATTTATTACAACATCTGACTCCATATTTATGGTATTTCTAAACAGACCAGGGATTGGAGGAGAAGGTTGACACCTCTCCCATCCCATTGGTCAAGACAACTGCCCATTAGTTGTTTTTTACTTCAAGAGAAGGTAAGTAAACAACTTGTCTTAACATAAACTTGCTTCTAATTATAACACCTGTATGTGAGAAAGAACTACGAACTATGAAAAATGTCAAGCTGTAAAGTGCACCAGAAAACCGAAGAAATCAGGGCAACGCTGTGGCCATCAGGACAAGCCATCAAAGCCCTCACTGTGGGTTCTGAGAGCCAGTACAGCTCTTGGGGTAGATGCCACACTGTGCCCTGGGCAGGTTGAGGAAACTCAGTCTTTTTCCTGAGGAGAGTTCAAATCTGCCCTGGGTAGCTCTTTCCAAAGGGAAAACCAGTAAATCAGTCCATTCTGAAAATGAAGTTATTCTGCTTTTACTGCCATAGGTGTGGGGTTTTCTTACATTTTTCTCCCTGAACCTGCTGAAAAGGGTTGCTTATGCCCTCACTTTCCCCGTAGAGCTGGAGCCAGAGCTCATCATCCCCATTTTTCTACTAGGGTTTGAGTGCTCTGCAGGTTAATACTGGGTTAATCCTTTGCACTTGTACAGGCACTGCTTTGTGTGTGAGTGAACAGGGCAAGGGACTTCCATTATGGTGCTCCTTTGGGGTCAACTGATGTAGCAGTGATGTGCAGCTCTTTAGCATGGCTGTGTTTCTGGCCCAGTAGTCTGGGTGAGGTAAGTGTTGAACCTTCCTGGTCAAGCAAAGGAATGGGGAACAGACAGTGGAGATGCTGCTGCCTTACGGCCTGAGTAGCTGGTGTGCTTGTGTGGGACATCTGAAGGGCTCTTTGCTTTTAGAGGGGGCTCCCTCCTGCTGTCAGGTTGCCTTTATCTCTGAAGGAAAAGCCTGTACT
The DNA here is from genome assembly GCA_013397295.1 of Polioptila caerulea. NCBI lineage: Eukaryota > Metazoa > Chordata > Aves > Passeriformes > Certhiidae > Polioptila > Polioptila caerulea. The sequence goes on from VYXF01007126.1 coordinate 404,840, forward strand.
CTGGCTTGTCTGCAGATTTCAGTGTTGGTGTTAGTAGACAATGAATGGAATCCACTGTGGATTTAGGGTATGTAAATGCCTTTACTGAAAAAAAGATTTTGCAGCCCTTGCACTGTTTCTCAGGAACAGCAGTGCATCTCCTGAGCACTGCCATCTCACTTGTTTTCTGTTCCATGTTTCCACCTGTGTTTCTGTGGGAGAGGCTTCTCCTTATCTTTCTGGAGTTGATAACATCCTGGTGGCAGGGGCCTGGTTTTGTGCAGGTCCTTCACCAACATCTGTGGTTGTGTTACTACATTCCGAGCTTCCCTGGGAATGGCCTGTGTCTCCTGAAGGATTGTTTCCATCTCTTCTCTTTCCCAGTACCTGTTGGAGCTTGTTTAGCAATATGGGCTGTGCAGGTAGAAATAGCCAGGCCACATGCTAGGCATGTGCCTCCAGGAGGACACTCCAAAGCAGTTGGAATGAGTGTCTTGAAGCTGGTGATGGCTCACAGTGTCATCATCTAGGACACCCAACAGTTGCTTGCAGTGCTCCGTACAGCAAGAGAATGCTGTCCCTGTGGTCCCCCCAAGTGTTGCCCTGCCCTCTGACCTGGACATGGGGGGATAATTCAGTTTCACTCTGCTTCTCTGTCTTTTTATTTTCCCCTTAGAAGTCAGGCAGATGTGTGTGAAGTAGTGTAGTGATGCCAACATGTTGAAAGCAGCCTGGCTTTCAGAGTGTGCTGTCTCCTGGCCTCAGACAGCTTTCATCAACCTTACATGCGTTAGAGACGGTGCCACCAAAATCCTGACTCTGTAGCTCCTGACATGATGAATTCACCAGCTGTAATTTCTGGAAGTCTTAGCACCTGCCTGCTTTTTCCCCAGAGAGGAAATCCTTATAAATAGTGGAAAATGAGTTTAGCAAAATGTATTTCTGGAAGCTGTGCTTATGGTATTAATTTTCTAGATGTGGGAGCAAGGAATTCCTGTTGGTGAGACTATGTCTGATGTCAGTACCGACAGCCATGTGTGCTCACCCACAGAAACAAACCTAAACAAAACTTTTCATCAGTACAAGGGTGTTTTTCATGAATCCTGACAGTTTATCTGTAGGAGTTATTACTCCCACATAACCCTCCCCTGATAGGGGAGACTAGTCTTCTAAGTCCTCGTTTAGGTGAAAAAATACATCAGACTCTTGGCGTTTTTGTTCTCCAGGTTGTTAATTCTTTCCTTATCAGCAATTTCTGAGCACCAGGCTTAACACCAGCCTAGTGCAAAGGAGAAAGCACACTGAAGAGCCCCGAACATGCAGATTCAAGGCTCTCTTAAAGATAATTTACCCAATTATCACCCAAAACGTACATTATTTCTGCTTTTCTACCAATTACCAACTAAATTTCTATTCACGTAACACTGCACTGTGGCAAATTCTAACCAATCACCCTGTGCCACCAACACTGCGGAATACGGAGTAAGAGAAGGAGAAGGAAGAAGCCTAAAAGCCATGAGGATCCTCCATCTTGTCTTCACTTACATACCATTCTAACAAACCCAAAATCTACATTTCTCACCCTGTGATAAATTACATACTATACCACTACCTAATTTACAATCCTGACAACTCTGTCTCATCCCAAAGCCTAGGAAGCCCTCTCCATAGACAAAGGTTAAAAGCAGTATTTTTCAGAGGGTTTTGGTCCTTTAAAACATGTAGAGGAATATTCTCTGCATTCTGGACTCCAACGTTTATCTGCCGTCTGGGGGGAAATTTGGTAGGATTGACCTAGGGTGACATTATGATGCTTGTGTCCCCCTTCGTGTGTGCTATTTATGTTGCATATCATGTTCCTTGCCTTTAAGACGGGCTCTGAAGAGCGAATGTTTTGTTTTGGTTTTGCTATCAGCCTCTCCCCCATAGCTAGTGAAGACACCGGCAGACACAGGGCAGTACCTAGTGCTGTTTTTCATTTCTTTTACTCTTGCTTTTCGCTTTTTATTCTCGCTTTGGCTTCTGCTTTGCTTCTGCTTGCTCTTGCTTCTTCTGTTCATTAGCTAGTTTAGCTAAGCAGTCCAAATTTCTTCCTGGACTGTTTCTCCTTTCCCTTTGTTAGACCTACCCGAACCTGCTCCAGACTAAGACCTAGGAACACCGAGCGTTTGCACCCTGTGTCCTGCAAGCAGCTGCCCCAGCGCCGGAGGGAGTGATAACAGAACGACCACCCCCAAGAAAAACTCTCTAAATTTGTCATCTTTTTCAGAGCAGTAGAAAAGTGGTGTCAACTAGTATTGTTCATTTTGTGTGCTGGGGGGTGCTGTGCCTGTTAAATAAACAAGTTCTTTCCAATTCTCTCCAAGAAATTCTTCCCAAGCCAGTTAGGGGGAGGGGCCATATGAGTTTGCTTTCTGGAGAAGCTCGCTTTGGAAATTCTCTCTCAAATTTACCCTGAACGAGGACAAAATTTGGCACCCAAAGCGTGCCTCGAGAGAGAGTGGAAAAACCCTGTTTTGAGTGCATTTTAGTTGCCATTATTCTNAAGACCTAGGAACACCGAGCGTTTGCACCCTGTGTCCTGCAAGCAGCTGCCCCAGCGCCGGAGGGAGTGATAACAGAACGACCACCCCCAAGAAAAACTCTCTAAATTTGTCATCTTTTTCAGAGCAGTAGAAAAGTGGTGTCAACTAGTATTGTTCATTTTGTGTGCTGGGGGGTGCTGTGCCTGTTAAATAAACAAGTTCTTTCCAATTCTCTCCAAGAAATTCTTCCCAAGCCAGTTAGGGGGAGGGGCCATATGAGTTTGCTTTCTGGAGAAGCTCGCTTTGGAAATTCTCTCTCAAATTTACCCTGAACGAGGACAAAATTTGGCACCCAAAGCGTGCCTCGAGAGAGAGTGGAAAAACACTGTTTTGAGTGCATTT
>VYXF01007127.1:53719-64842 GCA_013397295.1 Polioptila caerulea
CCCAGTTCCAACCCATGGGGATGGAATCCACACTTTTTTGGTTACATTTTGCAATGAAACCCATGACAGAAGGTGACGCTCAGAATCTGGAATTTGGGTAAAAATGAATACCACAGAGTTGGGGTATTTACTAAAATTTATTACATATCAATTTCACTGCCTTGAAAAGCAACACAAAAAAGACAACAAAAAGTTCTTTCTTGTGACAATCTAAGCAAGAAATATTTTTTTGCTGCTTTTTTCAGCCTTTGAAACTTGAAGTTGCTTATAAATTTCCCTGACTAAAATATTACCCTTCAAAAAAAACCCCCAAATTCTCCTTGTTCCTTCCACTTAAAACAGAAGGGAAAAAAAAATAAAGATAGAGGAGGTTTAAAGAGTAAAAAATCAGCCTGAAGCAACACCCAGGACAGAAAACTTCTTCCAAGCAGTTAAAGCTTGGCAAACCTGCAAACAATGGAAAACAAACAAACAAGGATCAGTTGAATGTTTGTCTCAGCCTGAATGTTCTGGACACACACAAAACCTCCCAAACTATCCCAAAATCCCCAAAATAAGGTCAGGAAGTGTTCTGTTCCTGAAGTTTCATGCTGGAAAATCCCCTGTGTGCTCTGTCCATCCCAGGTATAAAGTTCCTGTGTAAATTTGAGCATTGGTTTATATACATATAAATGGCATTAATTAGTATTGAACTAAAAGAATTCTTCAAAAATTTATTAATTCAGACTTTAATGTATCAATTATGAGATTTAAATTTGATATTCATACACCTAGAATGGACTAGAGTTTATTTTAACAGAATAAATAAAATAAATGTCCAGAGTAGGTTACATTACAATATATTTTTTTTAATATTTATACTACTATAGGTGCATTTGGCTACTTGGAATTTTCTCAATGCTTTCCATTTAGCTTTGTTTGAATTTGTAACTGCAAGTCTTTATGTTCTGCCTGGAATTTGGGTTCAGCAGTTCAGTTTCACCTGTTTGAGGTAATCCCTTTCAAAAACTGCTCTGTCAATATATCCAAATTCAGCTCGGGTTTATTTTGAAAAGACTTGCTGTTACACATAGGTTGGAAGAGGGAAAAACAATGGGATTGAGGCGATTTTTCAGCTTTTGTTTTTCATAACTGGGTTTTTATAAATCAAGAGAGAAACCTTCTGTGCTGGGAGCATGAGTGTTGTGTGTCCTGCTCCAGGATGTGAGCACTCAGGAGAGGAGAGGATATTTTAGTGGAAAGAGATCTTAAACCATTATTGAATTCAATTGTATTCATCGACCTGATGGGCCCTGCACACAAAAATGTCAAATACCTGGAGTTATGGTAATTTTATTCTCTGGAAAGGAAAGGAAAGGATTTCTGGGATATGCTGTGGGCACAGAGCAGAGAAGTGCTTTGGTGCAAGCCCTGCCTCCGAGAGTTTCTTATGCAGCTGCTGCTCAGTGAAATCTTTCCCATCTCCACAGATCTGCCAACTTTACCGAGGCCACTGGACAATTTCAAACCTGACAGATTTCTTGGGAAACAATTGAACTGTTTATGAAACACCACTTAAACAAGCAACACACCTCTTCTTCCATTGTGATAACACTGCCTGCCAGTTGTGCCCAATTTAAATCCATTTTTTAATATTCCTTATATCAGGGAAACAGAGATCCCAGAATGGTTTGGGCTGGATGGGACCTTAAAGCCCATCCAGTCCCACCCCAGCCATGGGCAGGGACGCCTCCCATTGTCCCAATGTCCAGCCTGGCCTGGGACACTGCCAGGGATCCAGGGGCACCCACAGCTGCTCTGGGCACCCTGGGCCAGGGCCTGCCCACCCTCACCAATTGTTCCCAACATCCCACCTAATCCCACTTTCTGTCAATTTGAAGCCATTCCCCCTTGTCCTGTCACTCCTTTATGGCCCCTTCCAACCCAAACCAGATTCTGTGATTCTACCCCAGATTTGGTTTTGGGCTGCTGCACCCTTTGCAAAGTTTTCTGCTGTCCTGAGACCTGAAAGCCAGGAGCTCTCCAGGGTTGTTTTTTAACTCACCCTGGCAGTTCTGCAGCTGGGAGTCACTGACAGTGACAGCAGGGCATAGGGAGCCCTGAAGCTTCTTTTAAAGGCTGGGGATGGACAACTGTAAGGTCTTCTGGACTCCTCCAGCCCTTCACACCTCCCAGGGAGCTGGGGCCTGATTTCCCCATGGCAGAGAGGCTCCAGCCCCCAGTGGTTTGTGTGCCATTGTCCTTCCCAGAGCAGTTTCAGATTGGTGCCCACAGTGCCTCCCCTCAGGTGCCCGTGGCATTGTGCCCTCTCCAGAGTTTCAGCCAGCCCCAGGAATGCTGCAGGGATATCCCCGCCCTGGGAGCACAGCCCTGCCCAGCAGTTATTTTGGGAGCTCCATCCTGGCAGGACTGGGCCCTGCAGGCCCAGCTGGTCCCTCTGGAATTTCAGCAGGGATCTCAGCAGAAGGTCAGCACCGACCTTGCCTCGCCAGTTCCCTGGAATAGCTCGTGGAGGGGAAATGCAGGCCCCAAAAACGGTGCCCTACAAAAGAGGAGTGCTGGCCCACAGAGCAATTAGCCTACATTAGTGATGCCACAGAACAGCTCCAGGGCCTGGCAGTGGGGACACCCGGGGAACTGGGGCTGAAATGCACCTACAGCAAGGTGAGGTACACACAGCTCCTCTGCTTTTTGTGCACAGCAGAAAGTACCATGTAAATTTTCCTTTTCTTCGGGGCTGTTATCTCAGCCCAGCTTTTGGCCCCTTTACAGGGCTCAGTACAGGGCTCAGTACNCAAACTTGGGAAGGGTTTCACAGGGCCCTTGGTGGGGAGGGGTAGAAGAGGGTACAACCAAGTACAAAACTTGCAAGGGTACAAGGAACAGACCATTAATACAAAGCTGATTACAAAGCACACCACTACATCACAAACTCTGCATTCTGGGTTCATGATTCTGAGTGCATCACCCCTTGATTAGACCCTCAGCTCTTGTCATGGATTTTTATTCCTCGCAGTGCCCAGCCACCTCTGACAGACCCACCTTGGACAGAGGTGCTGAATAAAGAGATTCAGAGAAGTTCTGGCTGGGTGGGGATTGATCCTGGCTAATCACAAAACCAGCTCTCACTTTGGGAAAAGCTGATCTGTTATGGGAAGTTTCACCTGAACATCAGGAAGAACTTTTTTCCTGTGCAATGACTGAGCACAGGACTTCTCTGGGCAACCTGTGCCAGGGCCTCACCACCCTCTTAGTGTCATAGATTTAGTTTAAAATTGGAATTGTTAAAGTTGAAATGATTTAATTAGAATTTTATTGATTACTGTAAGTGACAGTAAGTAAAAATAGTGCTGGGAGTAGTTGGGGAGAGGGGTTTGTGTTTTACTAGTGGTTTTTTTTTATTAGTTTTTTATACTTTTTTGATTTTTGTTTTTGTGGTATTTTTTTTTATTTTGGTTAGATTTTTGGGGGGGTTGTTTTTTTAATTTTTAGTTAGATGATGGTGAGATTTTTTTTTAAATTTTTTGTAGTTAGTAGTTGTTTTTGAAAAAAAGGTTNGGTTTGTGTTTTACTAGTGGGTTTTAGTTTAATTTTTTTTTATTAGTTTTTTTATACTTTTTAATTTTTGTTTTTGTGGTATTTTTTTTTATTTTGGTTAGATTTTTGGGGGGGTTGTTTTTTTAATTTTTAGTTAGATGATGGTGAGGTTTTTTTTTTAATTTTTTGTAGTTAGTAGTTGTTTATGAAAAAAAGGTTTTTTTAGACACATTGCTTATTTTAGATATGTTCTCTATCTTTTGTTGAGCATTATCAGTTCTTGCTTTGAGGTTTTCTGTTACTTACACATGCTTTTTTTTATGTTTGAGTTTCTCATTTTGATGAACAAATTTATTTGTACCAATATATTACAATTTTGATGAACAAATTATTTGTATTAATATATCACAATAGTAAAGAATTTCGTTGTAATCTCTAAATTCAATTCACTCTTTTTTCAGTTTAAGGCCATTCCTCCTTGTCCCATCACTCCATGCTCTTGTAAAAAGTCTCCCTCCATCTTTCTTCTGAACTGGGATGGGATAGAGAATCTGGGAGGGAAAAAGGAGCAGACAACAAAGCATTCCTGCTTCTACTTCTTCTTCTACTGAAGAATGACTGCTAAGCCTAATGAAGCTCCATAAGGGATCATTTTAGAAAAAAATTCTTCAAAATTCATCACAATTTCTTTTTCTTAGTCAGCAGGAGGTTGATCAAGTGGCCACCAAGCAGAACATACTTCTAAGAACTTTCCTGAATGCATTTGTGTCAGGATACCACAAATACCATGGTCTGGAATTTCAAGAACAAAATCCCTGTGGAAGTTGCACAAGGAGCTCTCTCCTGACAGCAAGAACCAAGTTCTCATTTTGGCCAGCAAAGACACCAATCCTGCTGCACAAGAGAGCAGGGAATTGGTACTGAAAAGGGAAGGGGCCAAGGAAGGAGCTGATTTTAATGGAATCGAGGACAGTTTTTGACTCTTCCAGGAATTCTGACAGAGAAGCAAAAGCTGGGCATTGAACAGGTGTAGCTCCAATGATGTTACAGTCAGCAGAACCAAAGATTTTTAAAAAGCCATGGATTGTATTGGTTCTCTTGGATGTGAGGGGAACTTTATGATTAAATTAACCTTTTTTTTTTTCATTTTCCACATTTTCTAACATAGGGAAATCAGATTCCTCTAAAAGTTGGAAATTGAGGGTGTAGAGAAGTTCCCAGATGGGAAATACTTGACATTGTAGCTCTTGATTTACAGAAGTTTTAAAGAATCACAATTCTTCAGAACGCCTGGTTTTAACAGGAACTGTTCCACACTCCCACAAATGTATTTCTCATGGAAAGTGGTCTTAGGAGAACTTTTGGGATCCAACTTCCAAGTATGCATTTTCCCTAGGATAACTAACACAGCCTTTTTCCTGGAGACTTCTTCCCCCAGAAAACCCCATGGTTTTGGGGAAGGATTTTCACAGAATCACTGAGGTTGGAAAAGATCTCCAAGATCAAGTCCCAGCTGTGCCCAATGCCCACCTTGTCCCCAGCCCAGACCACTGAGTGCCACCTCCAGGTGTTCCTTGGGCTTCTCCAGAGATGGAGACTCCAAACCTCCCTGGGCAGCCCCTTCCAATACTTAACAACCATTTCCATGCAAAAAAATTCCTCCTGACATCCAGAAATTCCTGCCTGATGTTTCAAACCGGAAAAGAAACTTTCCATACTCAGGAGCGTGATCTTGCCCATGAGTGTGAGCACCACAGAACACAACTCCAGGGAGTATCAGGGAGAGCTCAGGGAGATGGATGCAGGGTTTTTTGGGGGGAACAAGCCTCATCCAGCAGCAATTCCAGGACCTGCTGGCCCAGAGGTGTGCCAGCCTACCCAACGTGCAGCTCGGGCTGGCAATCCAAAGCCGGTACTATCGAAGCCGGCTCTGGTGATGACTCAAAAGCTGATCTATCTCCATCCAAATGGGTTACCATGGCAACCCCTCTGGCCTAAAAAGAGCTGGACCACATTAGTTACTTAGCAGCACCTTTTTGACAGGCGAAACACAAGCTGCTCCCTCCAGATGATGGTTTCATTTCGAGCTGAGGCTGGCTGGGAGCTGCCGTGGTGCTCTGGGAAGTGTTGATGATGTAACCCCATGGAGGAGAACTTCTGCTGGGACTTCACTTGGGGTTGGGGCCCAGCACCAAAGGAACTGATCTGTGTGGTGGCTTGGGTGGATAAACACAGCAGCAGAATCCTTCTTTCTGTATTATGATGGAATTCTTCCTGAAGATCTTCCAGCTTGGCTCTGGTGACCTAAGAGGGCCCCTCTTGCAGCGGGATATGGAGGATTATTGGAATTGCTCCTGGTTCAATAGAGATCTACATCAAAACTTGTACCCAAAGTACAAATGTTGAGCCTGGAAAAGTCAGGGTGCCCATGGCTGCTGTGAAGGAAGCCTGGAGTTCAGGCAGAGATGGAAATGCTCCAGAAGGAAAACTGCAGAGCTACAAGGGCAGGTTGGATCAGGGAATGAAGCCTTCCAGAGCACACAGTGAAGGGGCAAACGGGCCCCTCTACTCCATGCAGGAAGGCTGAAAAGGGAACAAATGGGACATATTAACCATAATCACACTCCACTACCATAGAATCATAGTTTGGGTCAGAAGGGACATTAAAAACCACCCAGTGCCAGCCCTGCCATGGCAGGGACCCCTCCCACTGTCCCAGACTGCTCCAGCCCCAATGTCCAGCCTGGCCTGGGACACTGCCAGGGATCCAGGGGCAGCCACAGCTGCTCTGCCCACCCTGTGCCAGCCCCTGCCCACCTGAACAGGGAACAGCTTCTTCATACACCTAACCCAAAATTCCCCTGTTTCAGTTTGAAGTCACTCCCCCTTGTCCTGTCACTCCAGTTCCTGATGCATTGTCCCTCTCCTTCAGACACTGGAAGGTGCTGGGAGGTCTCCACACAACCTTCTTTTCTCCAGGCTGAACAATCCCAACCCTTCAGCTGTTTTGTTGTTTCTTTTACATCTGTTCCATTTCTCTAGACTGCTGTATGTTATTTTTTCTCTTAGAACTCATTTCTCCACTCTCTTTCCTCCTCATTTTTAATGTGCTTTTTTCTTATTTTTTTCCTTAGTTTTTCTGCTTATTATTGTTCTTTTAAGCTCCAAATATTCTGCTTTCTGAGGGGTGGTCTCTTAGGAAGAGAAACCCAAGTATTTTTTACAAGCCTGTCCACTAATTCATATAGAATGTACACAAACTCCTGTTTTCAAGCACTGCAAACCTACTCCAGGTGGTTTGTGATAGACTTAAAAAAAAAGGACTCTCAAGTCTTTCCTGTCTTGGCAGTCCCTCTCTTCCTAAAGAAAATTTTAAAAGAGTAAGATTTGATAATTTTTGATAAGCAAGAAGTTGGATTCCCTTCATCCAGGTCACAACTCATGTGGAAAGTTTCCAGGTGAGGCAGGATCCCTAACCTGAGCCCTAAACCTCCAACAGAGAACACAAGTTCAGTTCCTGACAACCCTTTCCATGAAGAAATTCCTCCTGATGTTCAACCTGAACCTCCCCTTGCTTTTTAATGAAATGGATATTGAAGAGAACACTTTTGTACAAGGGAAGAACCACGCAGGTTATTCATTATCCAAATAAAATTAACAAGCCAAAAATATCTAGTTGTTTGTGCAGGAAAATAACATTTTGAAAAGATGTCATCACCTTTTAAAGGATCTCTGCCCAAGGTGCCAGAGCTTGGGTATAGCCAACAAAATAAAAATAGAGGATGACTGAGCAAATGCACAAACTCCTGAAAACTTTGTAATATTTTTAAGTGTTAGCAAAAAGAACCCCCTCAAAATCTGACAAAAACCCCAAACTGGAAGAAGTTACAGTAATGCAGTGAACAGTGTAACAGATTTCTGTGAGCTTTGTAGTTACCCACACTGAGCAGCTGTCTGGGGGATGCAGTGCCAGATGTACCCAGCAGTGTGTGTTCTATCACCAGCTGATAAAAACCAGCTGGGGCAGTTTCTTTCTCCCTGCCAGGACCCAGCCTCCCTCCAGGCACAGATCTTCTGCTCAGGGCCCACTCAGGCTCCCTGCAGGGCTCAGAACATTCCAGCATCCCCCTGGCAGCTGCTGCAGCCAGCCCAGGAGCCAAGCATTCCCAGCTGGATCCAAGCTGGCCTTTGGCACAGCCAGCAGCCTTGGCACGGCATTCCCAGAGGGAGCCCAGGCCCAGCCATGCCCAGGGCACCTTCCCAGGGAAACTCCCCCTTTGTGCAGGATCCCTGCTCCAGCAGAGCCACCTCTGCCACTGCAGGAGGGCTGCAGCCCCCATGGGATGGCCCTGCCACCAACCCTGAGCCACAGGGCTCCCCTTGGATCCTGACTCTGCCCCTGGCCTTGGCTTCTGCATTGCTGCATTTGGATTGGAGTTCTCCTCATGCACAACTGTTCTTGCTGTGCCCATCTCTCTGCCTGAGAGCCCCTGAATTTCCAAATGCCAGTAATGGGGAGGGAGGGGGTTTGCATTCTGCATTCCAAGGGAGCCTCCTGCCTTCCTCAGCACACACCTGTAGCTCAAATCAAGACAGCAGCAGAGAAACTATTCTGTCACTGCACTCACACAGACCAGAAAGAGATTTTAGAGGGGGAAAAATAGTCAGGGAATGCCCTTCCAGGAGCAGAGCTGTCCTTCCTGACTGAGAGACTGGGCAGAGGTTGGCCTTTGATGTCTTGGAATTGTCCATGTTGGAAGAGCCCTGCAGGATCCCCCAGCCCCACCAGCATCACCCAAACCCTGTCCCCAAGGGCCACAGCCAGACTGCTCCTGAGCAGTCCCAGGCACAGGGACTCCAAACCTCCCAGGGCAGCTCGTCCCAAGGCCTGACCACTTTTACAGGGAAAAATTTTTCTGAAACTCCAACCTGAGCCTCCTCTGGTGCAATTTGAGGCCATTTCCTCTCCTCCTTTCCCCTGGGACAGGGCAGCAGAGCCTGACCCCCTTCACTGTCAGGGAGCTGTGCAGAGCAGTGAGGTCCCCTGTGAGCCTCCTCCAGGCTGAACCCCTTTCCCAGCTCCCTCAGGTGTTGCTTTCCACATCCCAGGACAAGAATCACATNGCCTTCCTCAGCACACACCTGTAGCTCAAATCAAGACAGCAGCAGAGAAACTATTCTGTCACTGCACTCACACAGACCAGAAAGAGATTTTAGAGGGGGAAAAATAGTCAGGGAATGCCCTTCCAGGAGCAGAGCTGTCCTTCCTGACTGAGAGACTGGGCAGAGGTTGGCCTTTGATGTCTTGGAATTGTCCATGTTGGAAGAGCCCTGCAGGATCCCCCAGCCCCACCAGCATCACCCAAACCCTGTCCCCAAGGGCCACAGCCAGACTGCTCCTGAGCAGTCCCAGGCACAGGGACTCCAAACCTCCCAGGGCAGCTCGTCCCAAGGCCTGACCACTTTTACAGGGAAAAATTTTTCTGAAACTCCAACCTGAGCCTCCTCTGGTGCAATTTGAGGCCATTTCCTCTCCTCCTTTCCCCTGGGACAGGGCAGCAGAGCCTGACCCCCTTCACTGTCAGGGAGCTGTGCAGAGCAGTGAGGTCCCCTGTGAGCCTCCTCCAGGCTGAACCCCTTTCCCAGCTCCCTCAGGTGTTGCTTTCCACATCCCAGGACAAGAATCACATTCTGGCCACACAGAGTCAATGAGAAAAGTGTCAAAAGCAGCTCCAAGTGACCTCAAATCTTTCCAGGGCTGTGGGAAATGACAAAGGACCACTTAAATCATGGTGCTCCCAAGTACCTCCCATGGCTGGAAGCTGCAATTCCAGAGGTAGCTTGAACTCACCTGACACCTCACTGTCACTCCTGGGGTGGTCCCACAACTCCTCAGCTCCTCCCTGTGCAGCCCTGTCCCTGGAGACGGACTCTTCACAAGGGATGACACGACAAACAGGAATGGCCTGCTGAAAAAGAGGTTTAGATGGGATATCAGGGAGAAATCCTTCCCTGGAAGGGTGGGCAGGTCCTGGGATGGAATTCCCAGAGCAGCTGTGGCTGCCCCTGGATCCCTGGCAGTGTCCAAGGCCAGGCTGGACATGGGGACAGCGGGAGGTGTCCCTGCCATGGCAGGGGTGGCACTGGGTGGGCTTTTATGTCCTTTCCACCCCAACCCACTCTGGGATTCTGTGATCACACAATTTAAGTAAAATTCTCAACACTTCAATTATTTGGGGGGCTTTGGCTGTGGCTGCATCAGCCTGCTAATCCTTGGCTGCTTATTTCCACCTTTTAAGCCCAGATAAAAAAAATATTAAAACAGGAAGAAAAAGCAAATGGAACAAGTAACATGTCCTAATTTCTCCAAGGAGGCTGGCTGGGAACTGAAATGACTAGATTAAAGTATCACACGTCAGAATTAAAGTATTAGATAAAGGCCAGACTCTACTTTTTGATCTTTGTGGGCATTCCAGAAATTAAAAAAAAAAAACAAAAAAAAAACAACCTCCCAAAAATTAAAAACCCCTTGTCACAGATTTAGGCTGGAAGCACCAAAACGGCAATTCCGAGGGGAAAGGAGCCTTCCGTCAGCAGCTCGAGGCTCCCACACTGGGCTACTTATAAGGCATATTTTAACTCATTTTTTGGGAAATATATTGATTTCTTGAGGGGGATGAGGAAGACCCCTGGATGCAATTCCAAAGGGAAAAGAGCCTTTTATTCTGTGATTCCCTCAGCACCTCAAGGCTCCCACACCAAGCTACTTTTAGTGCATTTTTAAACTCATTTTGGGGAAATATATTTGATTTTCAGAGGGGGATGAGAAAGACCCCGGGATGCAATTCTGAAGGGAAAGGAGCTTTGCCTCAGCAGCTTGAGGCTCCCACACCTAACTCACTTCTGGGGGAATATATATATATNGAAGGAGCCGTTGCCATGGCGAGCGCGGCCCGCCCTTGCCTCCCCACGTCAGCGCCATCTCCCGCCCGGCCGCGGGTGATTGACAGTTGCCACGGCAACAGGCTCGCCCCCGCCGCCATTTTGTCAGTTGGGTTTTTTTTTTCAAAAATTTGAAAAANGGGGGAATATATATATATATTTTTTTTTTCTGAGGAGAATCAGAAAAACACTGGACAGAATTCCAAGGGGAAAGGAGCCCTCCCTCAGCAGCTCAAAGGCTCCCACACCGGGTACTTTCAGTGCGTTTTTTAACTTGTTCTCGGGGAATATATTGATTTTCTGAGGGGACGAGAAAGACCCCTGGATGCAATTCTGCGGGGAAAGAAACCTTCTAGAACCCTGCGACTCCCCCAGCGTGTGGGGCTCCCACACCGGACGACTCTGAGCTCATTTTCCAAGTCGTTGTTAGGGGGTGATATTTTTAAGCGGGTCGAGAAAGGGAAGCCTTCCTTCCGCAGGTCGAGGCTCCTTCTGCAGGCTACTTCCAAGTGCGTTTTTTGAACGGTTTTTCGGGAACGTCTCGGTTTCCGAGGGGGCCGTGCCCGGCCCTGTCCCTCCCCACAGGCGGCGGGCGGGAAGCCCCGGCGGGCTCGGCCTCGCGCTCCCGGCTCCCCCTGCGGGCC